>WNGS01056152.1:32791-56316 GCA_020271785.1 Procambarus virginalis
TTGCTGTGACACCCATGTGTTGGTCTATGTTGCTGTGACACCCATGTGTTGTCTATGTTGCTGTGACACCCATGTGTTTGTCTATGTTGCTGTGACACCCATGTGTTGGTCTATGTTGCTGTGACCCCATGTGTTGGTCTATGTTGCTGTGACACCCATGTGTTGGTCTATGTTGCTGTGACACCCATGTGTTGGTCTATTTGCTGTGACACCCATGTGTTGGTCTATGTTGCTGTGACACCCATGTGTTGGTCTATGTTGCTGTGACACCCATGTGTTGGTCTATGTTGCTGTGACACCCATGTGTTGGTCTATGTTGCAGTGACACCCATGTGTTGGTCTATGTTGCAGTGACACCCATGTGTTGGTCTATGTTGCTGTGACACCCATGTGTTGGTCTGTTGCTGTGACACCCATGTGTTGGTCTGTTGCTGTGACACCCATGTGTTGGTCTGTTGCAGTGACACCCATGTGGTGGTCTGTTGCTGTGACACCCATGTGGTGGTCTATGTTGCTGTGACACCCATGTGTTGGTCTGTGTGCAGTGACACCCATGTGTTGGTCTGTTGCTGTGACACCCATGTGTTGGTCTGTTGCTGTGACACCATGTGTTGGTCTGTTGCTGTGACACCCATGTGTTGGTCTGTTGCAGTGACACCCATGTGTTGGTCTGTTGCTGTGACACCCATGGGTTGGTCTGTTGCAGTGACACCCATGTGTTGGTCTGTTGCTGTGACACCCATGTGTTGGTCTGTTGCTGTGACACCCATGTGTTGGTCTGTTGCTGTGACACCCATGTGTTGGTCTGTTGCTGTGACACCCATGTGTTGGTCTGTTGCTGTGACACCCATGTGTTGGTCTATGTTGCTGTGACACCCATGTGTTTGTCTGTTGCTGTGACACCCATGTGTTGGTCTATGTTGCAGTGACACCCATGTGTTGGTCTGTGTTGCTGTGACACCCATGTGTTGGTCTGTTGCAGTGACACCCATGTGTTGGTCTATGTTGCTGTGACACCCATGTGTTGGTCTGTTGCTGTGACACCCATGTGTTGGTCTATGTTGCTGTGACACCCATGTGTTGGTCTATGTTGCTGTGACACCCATGTGTTGGTCTATGTTGCTGTGACACCCATGTGTTGTCTATGTTGCTGTGACACCCATGTGTTGGTCTATGTTGCTGTGACACCCATGTGTTGGTCTGTGTTGCAGTGACACCCATGTGTTGGTCTGTTGTAGTGACACCCATGTGTTGGTCTGTTGCTGTGACACCCATGTGTTGGTCTGTTGCTGTGACACCCATGTGTTGGTCTGTTGTAGTGACACCCATGTGTTGGTCTGTTGTAGTGACACCCATGTGTTGGTCTGTTGCAGTGACACCCATGTGGGGTCTGTTGCTGTGACACCCATGTGTTGGTCTATGTTGCTGTGACACCCATGTGTTGGTCTGTTGCAGTGACACCCATGTGTTGGTCTGTTGCTGTGACACCCATGTGTTGGTCTATGTTGCTGTGACACCCATGTGTTGGTCTGTTGCTGTGACACCCATGTGTTGGTCTGTTGCTGTGACACCCATGTGTTGGTCTGTTGCTGTGACACCCATGTGTTGGTCTGTTGCAGTGACACCCATGTGTTGGTCTGTTGCTGTGACACCCATGTGTTGGTCTGTTGCTGTGACACCCATGTGTTGGTCTGTTGCTGTGACACCCATGTGTTGGTCTGTTGCTGTGACACCCATGTGTTGGTCTGTTGCTGTGACACCCATGTGTTTGTCTGTTGCTGTGACACCCATGTGTTGGTCTATGTTGCAGTGACACCCATGTGTTGGTCTATGTTGCTGTGACACCCATGTGTTGGTCTGTTGCTGTGACACCCATGTGTTGGTCTGTTGCTGTGACACCCATGTGTTGGTCTGTTGCAGTGACACCCATGTGTTGGTCTATGTTGCTGTGACACCCATGTGTTGGTTTGTTGCTGTGACACCCATGTGTTGGTCTATGTTGCTGTGACACCCATGTGTTGGTCTGTTGCAGTGACACCCATGTGTTGGTCTATGTTGCTGTGACACCCATGTGTTGGTCTATGTTGCTGTGACACCCATGTGTTGGTCTATGTTGCTGTGACACCCATGTGTCGGTCTATGTTGCTGTGACACCCATGTGTTGGTCTATGTTGCTGTGACACCCATGTGTTGGTCTATGTTGCTGTGACACCCATGTGTTGGTCTGTTGCTGTGACACCCATGTGTTTGTCTGTTGCTGTGACACCCATGTGTTGGTCTATGTTGCTGTGACACCCATGTGTTGGTCTGTTGCTGTGACACCCATGTGTTTGTCTGTTGCTGTGACACCCATGTGTTGGTCTGTTGCTGTGACACCCATGTGTTGGTCTGTTGCAGTGACACCCATGTGTTGGTCTGTTGCAGTGACACCCATGTGTTGGTCTGTTGCTGTGACACCCATGTGTTGGTCTATGTTGCTGTGACACCCATGTGTTGGTCTGTTGCAGTGACACCCATGTGTTGGTCTGTTGCTGTGACACCCATGTGTTGGTCTGTTGCTGTGACACCCATGTGGTGGTCTGTTGCAGTGACACCCATGTGTTGGTCTGTGTTGCTGTGACACCCATGTGTTGGTCTGTTGCAGTGACACCCATGTGTTGGTCTGTTGCAGTGACACCCATGTGTTGGTCTGTTGCAGTGACACCCATGTGTTGGTCTGTTGCTGTGACACCCATGTGTTGGTCTATGTTGCTGTGACACCCATGTGTTGGTCTGTTGCTGTGACACCCATGTGTTGGTCTATGTTGCAGTGACACCCATGTGTTGGTCTATGTTGCAGTGACACCCATGTGTTGGTCTATGTTGCTGTGACACCCATGTGTTGGTCTGTTGCAGTGACACCCATGTGTTGGTCTATGTTGCAGTGACACCCATGTGTTGGTCTATGTTGCAGTGACACCCATGTGTTGGTCTGTTGCAGTGACACCCATGTGTTGGTCTGTTGCTGTGACACCCATGTGTTGGTCTGTTGCAGTGACACCCATGTGGTGGTCTGTTGCTGTGACACCCATGTGTTGGTCTGTTGCAGTGACACCCATGTGTTGGTCTGTTGCAGTGACACCCATGTGTTGGTCTGTTGCTGTGACACCCATGTGTTGGTCTATGTTGCAGTGACACCCATGTGTTGGTCTGTTGCTGTGACACCCATGTGTTGGTCTGTTGCAGTGACACCCATGTGGTGGTCTGTTGCTGTGACACCCATGTGTTGGTCTGTTGCAGTGACACCCATGTGTTGGTCTGTTGCTGTGACACCCATGTGTTGGTCTATGTTGCTGTGACACCCATGTGTTGGTCTGTTGCAGTGACACCCATGTGTTGGTCTGTTGCTGTGACACCCATGTGTTGGTCTGTTGCTGTGACACCCATGTGTTGGTCTGTTGCTGTGACACCCATGTGTTGGTCTGTTGCTGTGACACCCATGTGTTGGTCTGTTGCTGTGACACCCATGTGTTGGTCTGTTGCAGTGACACCCATGTGTTGGTCTGTTGCTGTGACACCCATGTGTTGGTCTGTTGCTGTGACACCCATGTGTTGGTCTGTTGCTGTGACACCCATGTGTTGTCTGTTGCTGTGACACCCATGTGTTGGTCTATGTTGCTGTGACACCCATGTGTTGGTCTGTTGCTGTGACACCCATGTGTTGGTCTATGTTGCTGTGACACCCATGTGTTGGTCTGTTGCTGTGACACCCATGTGTTGGTCTGTTGCAGTGACACCCATGTGTTGGTCTATGTTGCTGTGACACCCATGTGTTGGTCTGTTGCAGTGACACCCATGTGGTGGTCTGTTGCTGTGACACCCATGTGTTGGTCTGTTGCTGTGACACCCATGTGTTGGTCTATGTTGCTGTGACACCCATGTGTTGGTCTGTTGCAGTGACACCCATGTGGTGGTCTGTTGCAGTGACACCCATGTGTTGGTCTATGTTGCTGTGACACCCATGTGTTGGTCTGTTGCAGTGACACCCATGTGTTGGTCTGTTGCAGTGACACCCATGTGTTGGTCTGTTGCTGTGACACCCATGTGTTGGTCTGTTGCAGTGACACCCATGTGTTGGTCTGTTGCAGTGACACCCATGTGTGGTCTGTTGCAGTGACACCCATGTGTTGGTCTGTTGCAGTGACACCCATGTGTTGGTCTGTTGCTGTGACACCCATGTGTTGGTCTGTTGCTGTGACACCCATGTGTTGGTCTATGTTGCTGTGACACCCATGTGTTGGTCTGTTGCAGTGACACCCATGTGTTGGTCTGTTGCTGTGACACCCATGTGTTGGTCTGTTGCAGTGACACCCATGTGTTGGTCTGTTGCAGTGACACCCATGTGTTGGTCTGTTGCTGTGACACCCATGTGTTGGTCTGTTGCAGTGACACCCATGTGTTGGTCTGTTGCTGTGACACCCATGTGTTGGTCTGTTGCTGTGACACCCATGTGTTGGTCTGTTGCAGTGACACCCATGTGTTGGTCTGTTGCAGTGACACCCATGTGTTGGTCTATGTTGCAGTGACACCCATGTGTTGGTCTGTTGCAGTGACACCCATGTGTTGGTCTATGTTGCAGTGACACCCATGTGTTGGTCTGTTGCTGTGACACCCATGTGTTGGTCTATGTTGCTGTGACACCCATGTGTTGGTCTATGTTGCTGTGACACCCATGTGTTGGTCTGTTGCTGTGACACCCATGTGTTGGTCTGTTGCTGTGACACCCATGTGTTGGTCTGTTGCAGTGACACCCATGTGTTGGTCTGTTGCAGTGACACCCATGTGTTGGTCTGTTGCTGTGACACCCATGTGTTGGTCTGTTGCTGTGACACCCATGTGTTGGTCTGTTGCTGTGACACCCATGTGTTGGTCTGTTGCTGTGACACCCATGTGTTGGTCTGTTGCTGTGACACCCATGTGTTGGTCTGTTGCTGTGACACCCATGTGTTGGTCTGTTGCAGTGACACCCATGTGTTGGTCTGTTGCTGTGACACCCATGTGTTGGTCTGTTGCTGTGACACCATGTGTTGGTCTGTTGCTGTGACACCCATGTGTTGGTCTGTTGCTGTGACACCCATGTGTTGGTCTGTTGCTGTGACACCCATGTGTTGGTCTGTTGCTGTGACACCCATGTGTTGGTCTGTTGCAGTGACACCCATGTGTTGGTCTATGTTGCTGTGACACCCATGTGTTGGTCTGTTGCTGTGACACCCATGTGTTGGTCTATGTTGCTGTGACACCCATGTGTTGGTCTGTTGCAGTGACACCCATGTGTTGGTCTATGTTGCTGTGACACCCATGTGTTGGTCTATGTTGCTGTGACACCCATGTGTTGGTCTATGTTGCTGTGACACCCATGTGTTGGTCTGTTGCAGTGACACCCATGTGTTGGTCTATGTTGCTGTGACACCCATGTGTTGGTCTGTTGCTGTGACACCCATGTGTTGGTCTGTTGCTGTGACACCCATGTGTTGGTCTATGTTGCTGTGACACCCATGTGTTGGTCTGTTGCTGTGACACCCATGTGTTGGTCTGTTGCTGTGACACCCATGTGTTGGTCTGTTGCTGTGACACCCATGTGTTGGTCTGTTGCAGTGACACCCATGTGTTGGTCTGTTGCAGTGACACCCATGTGTTGGTCTGTTGCTGTGACACCCATGTGTTGGTCTATGTTGCTGTGACACCCATGTGTTGGTCTGTTGCAGTGACACCCATGTGTTGGTCTGTTGCTGTGACACCCATGTGTTGGTCTGTTGCTGTGACACCCATGTGTTGGTCTGTTGCAGTGACACCCATGTGTTGGTCTGTGTTGCTGTGACACCCATGTGTTGGTCTGTTGCAGTGACACCCATGTGTTGGTCTGTTGCAGTGACACCCATGTGTTGGTCTGTTGCAGTGACACCCATGTGTTGGTCTGTTGCTGTGACACCCATGTGTTGGTCTATGTTGCTGTGACACCCATGTGTTGGTCTGTTGCTGTGACACCCATGTGTTGGTCTATGTTGCAGTGACACCCATGTGTTGGTCTATGTTGCAGTGACACCCATGTGTTGGTCTATGTTGCTGTGACACCCATGTGTTGGTCTGTTGCAGTGACACCCATGTGTTGGTCTATGTTGCAGTGACACCCATGTGTTGGTCTATGTTGCAGTGACACCCATGTGTTGGTCTGTTGCAGTGACACCCATGTGTTGGTCTGTTGCTGTGACACCCATGTGTTGGTCTGTTGCAGTGACACCCATGTGGTTGGTCTGTTGCTGTGACACCCATGTGTTGGTCTGTTGCAGTGACACCCATGTGTTGGTCTGTTGCAGTGACACCCATGTGTTGGTCTGTTGCTGTGACACCCATGTGTTGGTCTATGTTGCAGTGACACCCATGTGTTGGTCTGTTGCTGTGACACCCATGTGTTGGTCTGTTGCAGTGACACCCATGTGTTGGTCTGTTGCTGTGACACCCATGTGTTGGTCTGTTGCAGTGACACCCATGTGTTGGTCTGTTGCTGTGACACCCATGTGTTGGTCTATGTTGCTGTGACACCCATGTGTTGGTCTGTTGCAGTGACACCCATGTGTTGGTCTGTTGCTGTGACACCCATGTGTTGGTCTGTTGCTGTGACACCCATGTGTTGGTCTGTTGCTGTGACACCCATGTGTTGGTCTGTTGCTGTGACACCCATGTGTTGGTCTGTTGCAGTGACACCCATGTGTTGGTCTGTTGCTGTGACACCCATGTGTTGGTCTGTTGCTGTGACACCCATGTGTTGGTCTGTTGCTGTGACACCCATGTGTTGGTCTGTTGCTGTGACACCCATGTGTTGGTCTATGTTGCTGTGACACCCATGTGTTGGTCTGTTGCTGTGACACCCATGTGTTGGTCTATGTTGCAGTGACACCCATGTGTTGGTCTGTGTTGCTGTGACACCCATGTGTTGGTCTGTTGCAGTGACACCCATGTGTTGGTCTATGTTGCTGTGACACCCATGTGTTGGTCTGTTGCTGTGACACCCATGTGTTGGTCTATGTTGCTGTGACACCCATGTGTTGGTCTATGTTGCTGTGACACCCATGTGTTGGTCTGTTGCTGTGACACCCATGTGTTGGTCTGTTGCAGTGACACCCATGTGTTGGTCTATGTTGCTGTGACACCCATGTGTTGGTCTGTTGCTGTGACACCCATGTGTTGGTCTGTTGCTGTGACACCCATGTGTTGGTCTATGTTGCAGTGACACCCATGTGTTGGTCTGTTGCAGTGACACCCATGTGTTGGTCTATGTTGCTGTGACACCCATGTGTTGGTCTGTTGCTGTGACACCCATGTGTTGGTCTGTTGCTGTGACACCCATGTGTTGGTCTATGTTGCAGTGACACCCATGTGTTGGTCTGTTGCAGTGACACCCATGTGTTGGTCTATGTTGCTGTGACACCCATGTGTTGGTCTATGTTGCTGTGACACCCATGTGTTGGTCTGTTGCTGTGACACCCATGTGTTGGTCTATGTTGCTGTGACACCCATGTGTTGGTCTGTTGCAGTGACACCCATGTGTTGGTCTATGTTGCTGTGACACCCATGTGTTGGTCTGTTGCTGTGACACCCATGTGTTGGTCTGTTGCTGTGACACCCATGTGTTGGTCTATGTTGCAGTGACACCCATGTGTTGGTCTATGTTGCAGTGACACCCATGTGTTGGTCTGTTGCAGTGACACCCATGTGTTGGTCTGTTGCTGTGACACCCATGTGTTGGTCTATGTTGCTGTGACACCCATGTGTTGGTCTATGTTGCTGTGACACCCATGTGTTGGTCTGTTGCTGTGACACCCATGTGTTGGTCTGTTGCTGTGACACCCATGTGTTGGTCTATGTTGCAGTGACACCCATGTGTTGGTCTGTTGCTGTGACACCCATGTGTTGGTCTATGTTGCAGTGACACCCATGTGTTGGTCTATGTTGCAGTGACACCCATGTGTTGGTCTGTTGCTGTGACACCCATGTGTTGGTCTGTTGCAGTGACACCCATGTGTTGGTCTGTTGCTGTGACACCCATGTGTTGGTCTGTTGCAGTGACACCCATGTGTTGGTCTGTTGCAGTGACACCCATGTGTTGGTCTGTTGCAGTGACACCCATGTGTTGGTCTGTTGCAGTGACACCCATGTGTTGGTCTGTTGCAGTGACACCCATGTGTTGGTCTGTTGCTGTGACACCCATGTGTTGGTCTATGTTGCAGTGACACCCATGTGTTGGTCTGTTGCTGTGACACCCATGTGTTGGTCTGTTGCAGTGACACCCATGTGGTGGTCTGTTGCTGTGACACCCATGTGTTGGTCTGTTGCAGTGACACCCATGTGTTGGTCTGTTGCTGTGACACCCATGTGTTGGTCTATGTTGCTGTGACACCCATGTGTTGGTCTGTTGCAGTGACACCCATGTGTTGGTCTGTTGCTGTGACACCCATGTGTTGGTCTGTTGCTGTGACACCCATGTGTTGGTCTGTTGCTGTGACACCCATGTGTTGGTCTGTTGCTGTGACACCCATGTGTTGGTCTGTTGCTGTGACACCCATGTGTTTGTCTGTTGCTGTGACACCCATGTGTTGGTCTATGTTGCTGTGACACCCATGTGTTTGTCTGTTGCTGTGACACCCATGTGTTGGTCTATGTTGCAGTGACACCCATGTGTTGGTCTGTGTTGCTGTGACACCCATGTGTTGGTCTGTTGCAGTGACACCCATGTGTTGGTCTATGTTGCTGTGACACCCATGTGTTGGTCTGTTGCAGTGACACCCATGTGTTGGTCTGTTGCTGTGACACCCATGTGTTGGTCTGTTGCTGTGACACCCATGTGTTGGTCTATGTTGCTGTGACACCCATGTGTTGGTCTATGTTGCTGTGACACCCATGTGTTGGTCTATGTTGCTGTGACACCCATGTGTTGGTCTATGTTGCTGTGACACCCATGTGTTGGTCTATGTTGCTGTGACACCCATGTGTTGGTCTATGTTGCTGTGACACCCATGTGTTGGTCTATGTTGCTGTGACACCCATGTGTTGGTCTATGTTGCTGTGACACCCATGTATTGGTCTATGTTGCTGTGACACCAATGTGTTTGTCTGTTGCTGTGACACATGTGTTGGTCTGTTGCTGTGACACCCATGTGTTGGTCTGTTGCTGTGACACCCATGTGTTGGTCTGTGTTGCTGTGACACCCATGTGNGAGGCTACAAGATGACCTAGACAGACCGAGTGAATGGTCCAACAAATGGCTGTTGAAGTTCAACCCGAGTAAATGCAAAGTAATGAAACTAGGCAGTGGAAACAGGAGGCCAGACACAGGATACAGAATAGGAGATGAAGTAATTAATGAAACAGACAGAGAGAAAGATCTAGAAGTTGATATCACACCAAACCTGTCTCCTGAAGCCCACATAAAAAGAATAACGTCTGCGGCATATGCGAGGCTGGCTAACATCAGAACAGCGTTCAGGAACCTGTGTAAGGAATCATTCAGAACCTTGTACACCACATATGTAAGACCAATCCTGGAGTATGCGGCCCCAGCATAGAGCCCATACCTTGTCAAGCACAAGACGAAACTGGAAAAAGTCCAAAGGTATGCCACTAGACTAGTCCCAGAACTAAGAGGCATGAGTTACGAGGAAAGGCTGCGGGAACTGCACCTTGCGACCCTGGAAGACAGAAGAGTAAAGGGAGACATGATCACAACCTACAAAATCCTCAGGGGAATCGACCGGGTAAACAAGGATAAACTATTCAACACGGGTGGTACACGAACAAGGGGACACAGGTGGAAACTGAGTACCCACATGAGCCACAGAGACGTTAGAAGGAACTTTTGTAGTGTCAGAGTAGTTAACGGATGGAATGCATTAGGCAGTGATGTGGTGGAGGCTGACTCCATACACAGTTTCAAATGTAGATATGATAGAGCCCAGTAGGCTCAGGAATCTGTACACCAGTTGATTGACAGTTGAAAGGCGGGACCAAAGAGCCAAAGCTCAACCCCCGCAAGCACAACTAGGTGAGTACACACACACACACACACACACACACACACACACACACACACACACACACACACACACACACACACACACACACACACATGCGGGCGTGCGCGCGCGCGGTGAAGGAGAATAATCAATAAGCTACTGGTTAGGGCGGCCCGAGGGAGGGGGGGGGGACACTGGCCGATAGTGTTGGTCTGTTGCTGTGACACCCATGTGTTGGTCTGTTGCTGTGACACCCATGTGTTGGTCTATGTTGCTGTGACACCCATGTGTTGGTCTATGTTGCTGTGACACCCATGTGTTGGTCTATGTTGCTGTGACACCCATGTGTTGGTCTATGTTGCTGTGACACCCATGTGTTGGTCTATGTTGCTGTGACACCCATGTGTTGGTCTATGTTGCAGTGACACCCATGTGTTGGTCTATGTTGCTGTGACACCCATGTGTTGGTCTGTTGCAGTGACACCCATGTGTTGGTCTGTTGCAGTGACACCCATGTGTTGGTCTATGTTGCTGTGACACCCATGTGTTGGTCTATGTTGCTGTGACACCCATGTGTTGGTCTATGTTGCTGTGACACCCATGTGTTGGTCTGTTGCTGTGACACCCATGTGTTGGTCTGTTGCAGTGACACCCATGTGTTGGTCTGTGTTGCAGTGACACCCATGTGTTGGTCTATGTTGCTGTGACACCCATGTGTTGGTCTATGTTGCTGTGACACCCATGTGTTGGTCTATGTTGCAGTGACACCCATGTGTTGGTCTGTTGCAGTGACACCCATGTGTTGGTCTGTTGCAGTGACACCCATGTGTTGGTCTATGTTGCAGTGACACCCATGTGTTGGTCTGTTGCTGTGACACCCATGTGTTGGTCTGTTGCAGTGACACCCATGTGTTGGTCTGTTGCAGTGACACCCATGTGTTGGTCTGTTGCAGTGACACCCATGTGTTGGTCTGTTGCAGTGACACCCATGTGTTGGTCTGTTGCTGTGACACCCATGTGTTGGTCTGTTGCAGTGACACCCATGTGTTGGTCTGTTGCAGTGACACCCATGTGTTGGTCTGTTGCAGTGACACCCATGTGTTGGTCTGTTGCTGTGACACCCATGTGTTGGTCTGTTGCAGTGACACCCATGTGTTGGTCTATGTTGCAGTGACACCCATGTGTTGGTCTATGGTGCTGTGACACCCATGTGTTGGTCTGTTGCTGTGACACCCATGTGTTGGTCTATGTTGCTGTGACACCCATGTGTTGGTCTGTTGCTGTGACACCCATGTGTTGGTCTATGTTGCAGTGACACCCATGTGTTGGTCTATGGTGCAGTGACACCCATGTGTTGGTCTGTTGCTGTGACACCCATGTGTTGGTCTGTTGCAGTGACACCCATGTGTTGGTCTGTTGCAGTGACACCCATGTGTTGGTCTGTTGCTGTGACACCCATGTGTTGGTCTATGTTGCTGTGACACCCATGTGTTGGTCTGTTGCTGTGACACCCATGTGTTGGTCTGTTGCAGTGACACCCATGTGTTGGTCTATGTTGCTGTGACACCCATGTGTTGGTCTGTTGCTGTGACACCCATGTGTTGGTCTGTTGCAGTGACACCCATGTGTTGGTCTATGTTGCTGTGACACCCATGTGTTGGTCTGTTGCTGTGACACCCATGTGTTGGTCTATTTGCAGTGACACCCATGTGTTGGTCTGTTGCTGTGACACCCATGTGTTGGTCTATGTTGCAGTGACACCCATGTGTTGGTCTATGTTGCTGTGACACCCATGTGTTGGTCTGTTGCAGTGACACCCATGTGTTGGTCTGTTGCAGTGACACCCATGTGTTGGTCTGTTGCTGTGACACCCATGTGTTGGTCTGTTGCTGTGACACCCATGTGTTGGTCTATGTTGCAGTGACACCCATGTGTTGGTCTGTTGCTGTGACACCCATGTGTTGGTCTATGTTGCAGTGACACCCATGTGTTGGTCTGTTGCTGTGACACCCATGTGTTGGTCTATGTTGCAGTGACACCCATGTGTTGGTCTATGTTGCTGTGACACCCATGTGTTGGTCTATGTTGCAGTGACACCCATGTGTTGGTCTATGTTGCTGTGACACCCATGTGTTGGTCTGTTGCAGTGACACCCATGTGTTGGTCTGTTGCTGTGACACCCATGTGTTGGTCTATGTTGCTGTGACACCCATGTGTTGGTCTGTTGCTGTGACACCCATGTGTTGGTCTGTTGCTGTGACACCCATGTGGTGGTCTGTTGCAGTGACACCCATGTGTTGGTCTATGTTGCTGTGACACCCATGTGTTGGTCTATGTTGCAGTGACACCCATGTGTTGGTCTATGTTGCAGTGACACCCATGTGTTGGTCTGTTGCTGTGACACCCATGTGTTGGTCTGTTGCTGTGACACCCATGTGTTGGTCTGTTGCTGTGACACCCATGTGTTGGTCTATGTTGCAGTGACACCCATGTGTTGGTCTGTTGCAGTGACACCCATGTGTTGGTCTATGTTGCAGTGACACCCATGTGTTGGTCTGTTGCAGTGACACCCATGTGTTGGTCTGTTGCAGTGACACCCATGTGTTGGTCTGTTGCAGTGACACCCATGTGTTGGTCTGTTGCAGTGACACCCATGTGTTGGTCTGTTGCAGTGACACCCATGTGTTGGTCTATGTTGCAGTGACACCCATGTGTTGGTCTGTTGCAGTGACACCCATGTGTTGGTCTGTTGCAGTGACACCCATGTGTTGGTCTGTTGCTGTGACACCCATGTGTTGGTCTATGTTGCAGTGACACCCATGTGTTGGTCTGTTGCTGTGACACCCATGTGTTGGTCTGTTGCTGTGACACCCATGTGTTGGTCTATGTTGCTGTGACACCCATGTGTTGGTCTGTTGCAGTGACACCCATGTGTTGGTCTATGTTGCAGTGACACCCATGTGTTGGTCTATGTTGCAGTGACACCCATGTGTTGGTCTGTTGCTGTGACACCCATGTGTTGGTCTATGTTGCTGTGACACCCATGTGTTGGTCTGTTGCTGTGACACCCATGTGTTGGTCTATGTTGCTGTGACACCCATGTGTTGGTCTATGGTGCTGTGACACCCATGTGTTGGTCTGTTGCTGTGACACCCATGTGTTGGTCTGTTGCTGTGACACCCATGTGTTGGTCTGTTGCTGTGACACCCATGTGTTGGTCTGTTGCTGTGACACCCATGTGTTGGTCTATGTTGCTGTGACACCCATGTGTTGGTCTGTTGCTGTGACACCCATGTGTTGGTCTGTTGCTGTGACACCCATGTGTTGGTCTATGTTGCTGTGACACCCATGTGTTGGTCTGTTGCTGTGACACCCATGTGTTGGTCTGTTGCTGTGACACCCATGTGTTGGTCTATTTTGCTGTGACACCCATGTGTTGGTCTGTTGCTGTGACACCCATGTGTTGGTCTATGTTGCTGTGACACCCATGTGTTGGTCTATGTTGCTGTGACACCCATGTGTTGGTCTGTTGCTGTGACACCCATGTGTTGGTCTATTTGCTGTGACACCCATGTGTTGGTCTATGTTGCTGTGACACCCATGTGTTGGTCTATGTTGCTGTGACACCCATGTGTTGGTCTATGTTGCTGTGACACCCATGTGTTGGTCTATGTTGCTGTGACACCCATGTGTGGTCTATGTTGCTGTGACACCCATGTGTTGGTCTATGTTGCTGTGACACCCATGTGTTGGTCTATGTTGCTGTGACACCCATGTGTTGGTCTATGTTGCAGTGACACCCATGTGTTGGTCTATGTTGCAGTGACACCCATGTGTTGGTCTATGTTGCTGTGACACCCATGTGTTGGTCTGTTGCTGTGACACCCATGTGTTGGTCTGTTGCTGTGACACCCATGTGTTGGTCTGTTGCAGTGACACCCATGTGTTGGTCTGTTGCTGTGACACCCATGTGTTGGTCTATGTTGCTGTGACACCCATGTGTTGGTCTGTGTTGCAGTGACACCCATGTGTTGGTCTGTTGCTGTGACACCCATGTGTTGGTCTGTTGCTGTGACACCCATGTGTTGGTCTGTTGCTGTGACACCCATGTGTTGGTCTGTTGCAGTGACACCCATGTGTTGGTCTGTTGCTGTGACACCCATGTGTTGGTCTGTTGCAGTGACACCCATGTGTTGGTCTGTTGCTGTGACACCCATGTGTTGGTCTGTTGCTGTGACACCCATGTGTTGGTCTGTTGCTGTGACACCCATGTGTTGGTCTGTTGCTGTGACACCCATGTGTTGGTCTGTTGCTGTGACACCCATGTGTTGGTCTATGTTGCTGTGACACCCATGTGTTGGTCTGTTGCTGTGACACCCATGTGTTGGTCTATGTTGCAGTGACACCCATGTGTTGGTCTGTGTTGCTGTGACACCCATGTGTTGGTCTGTTGCTGTGACACCCATGTGTTGGTCTATGTTGCTGTGACACCCATGTGTTGGTCTGTTGCTGTGACACCCATGTGTTGGTCTATTTGCTGTGACACCCATGTGTTGGTCTATGTTGCTGTGACACCCATGTGTTGGTCTATGTTGCTGTGACACCCATGTGTTGGTCTATGTTGCTGTGACACCCATGTGTTGGTCTATGTTGCTGTGACACCCATGTGTTGGTCTGTTGCAGTGACACCCATGTGTTGGTCTGTTGCAGTGACACCCATGTGTTGGTCTGTTGCTGTGACACCCATGTGTTGGTCTGTTGCTGTGACACCCATGTGTTGGTCTGTTGCTGTGACACCCATGTGTTGGTCTGTTGCTGTGACACCCATGTGTTGGTCTGTTGCAGTGACACCCATGTGTTGGTCTGTTGCTGTGACACCCATGTGTTGGTCTATGTTGCTGTGACACCCATGTGTTGGTCTGTTGCAGTGACACCCATGTGTTGGTCTGTTGCTGTGACACCCATGTGTTGGTCTATGTTGCTGTGACACCCATGTGTTGGTCTGTTGCTGTGACACCCATGTGTTGGTCTGTTGCTGTGACACCCATGTGTTGGTCTGTTGCTGTGACACCCATGTGTTGGTCTGTTGCTGTGACACCCATGTGTTGGTCTGTTGCTGTGACACCCATGTGTTGGTCTGTTGCTGTGACACCCATGTGTTGGTCTGTTGTGTGACACCCATGTGTTGGTCTGTTGCTGTGACACCCATGTGTTGGTCTGTTGCTGTGACACCCATGTGTTGGTCTGTTGCTGGTCTGACACCCATGTGTTGGTCTATGTTGCTGTGACACCCATGTGTTGGTCTATGTTGCTGTGACACCCATGTGTTGGTCTGTTGCTGTGACACCCATGTGTTGGTCTGTTGCTGTGACACCCATGTGTTGGTCTGTTGCAGTGACACCCATGTGTTGGTCTATGTTGCTGTGACACCCATGTGTTGGTCTGTTGCTGTGACACCCATGTGTTGGTCTATGTTGCTGTGACACCCATGTGTTGGTCTGTTGCAGTGACACCCATGTGTTGGTCTATGTTGCTGTGACACCCATGTGTTGGTCTATGTTGCTGTGACACCCATGTGTTGGTCTATGTTGCTGTGACACCCATGTGTTGGTCTATGTTGCTGTGACACCCATGTGTTGGTCTATTGCAGTGACACCCATGTGTTGGTCTATGTTGCTGTGACACCCATGTGTTGGTCTGTTGCTGTGACACCCATGTGTTGGTCTGTTGCTGTGACACCCATGTGTTGGTCTGTTGCTGTGACACCCATGTGTTGGTCTGTTGCTGTGACACCCATGTGTTGGTCTGTTGCTGTGACACCCATGTGTTGGTCTGTTGCTGTGACACCCATGTGTTGGTCTGTTGCAGTGACCCCATGTGTTGGTCTGTTGCTGTGACACCCATGTGTTGGTCTGTTGCTGTGACACCCATGTGTTGGTCTATGTTGCTGTGACACCCATGTGTTGGTCTGTTGCAGTGACACCCATGTGTTGGTCTGTTGCTGTGACACCCATGTGTTGGTCTGTTGCTGTGACACCCATGTGTTGGTCTGTTGCAGTGACACCCATGTGTTGGTCTGTGTGCTGTGACACCCATGTGTTGGTCTGTTGCAGTGACACCCATGTGTTGGTCTGTTGCAGTGACACCCATGTGTTGGTCTGTTGCTGTGACACCCATGTGTTGGTCTGTTGCTGTGACACCCATGTGTTGGTCTATGTTGCTGTGACACCCATGTGTTGGTCTGTTGCTGTGACACCCATGTGTTGGTCTATGTTGCAGTGACACCCATGTGTTGGTCTATGTTGCAGTGACACCCATGTGTTGGTCTATGTTGCTGTGACACCCATGTGTTGGTCTGTTGCAGTGACACCCATGTGTTGGTCTATGTTGCAGTGACACCCATGTGTTGGTCTATGTTGCAGTGACACCCATGTGTTGGTCTGTTGCAGTGACACCCATGTGTTGGTCTGTTGCTGTGACACCCATGTGTTGGTCTGTTGCAGTGACACCCATGTGTTGGTCTGTTGCTGTGACACCCATGTGTTGGTCTGTTGCAGTGACACCCATGTGTTGGTCTGTTGCAGTGACACCCATGTGTTGGTCTGTTGCTGTGACACCCATGTGTTGGTCTATGTTGCAGTGACACCCATGTGTTGGTCTGTTGCTGTGACACCCATGTGTTGGTCTGTTGCAGTGACACCCATGTGTTGGTCTGTTGCTGTGACACCCATGTGTTGGTCTGTTGCAGTGACACCCATGTGTTGGTCTGTTGCTGTGACACCCATGTGTTGGTCTATGTTGCTGTGACACCCATGTGTTGGTCTGTTGCTGTGACACCCATGTGTTGGTCTGTTGCTGTGACACCCATGTGTTGGTCTGTTGCTGTGACACCCATGTGTTGGTCTGTTGCTGTGACACCCATGTGTTGGTCTGTTGCTGTGACACCCATGTGTTGGTCTGTTGCTGTGACACCCATGTGTTGGTCTGTTGCAGTGACACCCATGTGTTGGTCTGTTGCTGTGACACCCATGTGTTGGTCTGTTGCTGTGACACCCATGTGTTGGTCTGTTGCTGTGACACCCATGTGTTGGTCTGTTGCTGTGACACCCATGTGTTGGTCTATGTTGCTGTGACACCCATGTGTTGGTCTGTTGCTGTGACACCCATGTGTTGGTCTATGTTGCTGTGACACCCATGTGTTGGTCTGTTGCTGTGACACCCATGTGTTGGTCTGTTGCAGTGACACCCATGTGTTGGTCTATGTTGCTGTGACACCCATGTGTTGGTCTGTTGCAGTGACACCCATGTGTTGGTCTGTTGCTGTGACACCCATGTGTTGGTCTGTTGCTGTGACACCCATGTGTTGGTCTATGTTGCTGTGACACCCATGTGTTGGTCTGTTGCTGTGACACCCATGTGTTGGTCTATGTTGCAGTGACACCCATGTGTTGGTCTGTTGCTGTGACACCCATGTGTTGGTCTGTTGCAGTGACACCCATGTGTTGGTCTGTTGCAGTGACACCCATGTGTTGGTCTGTTGCTGTGACACCCATGTGTTGGTCTGTTGCTGTGACACCCATGTGTTGGTCTGTTGCAGTGACACCCATGTGTTGGTCTGTTGCTGTGACACCCATGTGTTGGTCTGTTGCAGTGACACCCATGTGTTGGTCTGTTGCAGTGACACCCATGTGTTGGTCTGTTGCAGTGACACCCATGTGTTGGTCTGTTGCAGCGACACCCATGTGGTGGTCTGTTGCAGTGACACCCATGTGTTGGTCTATGTTGTGACACCCATGTGTTGGTCTATGTTGCAATGACACCCATGTGTTGGTCTGTTGCAGTGACACCCATGTGTTGGTCTGTTGCAGTGACACCCATGTGTTGGTCTGTTGCAGTGACACCCATGTGTTGGTCTGTTGCAGTGACACCCATGTGTTGGTCTGTTGCTGTGACACCCATGTGTTGGTCTGTTGCTGTGACACCCATGTGTTGGTCTGTTGCAGTGACACCCATGTGTTGGTCTATGTTGCTGTGACACCCATGTGTTGGTCTGTTGCTGTGACACCCATGTGTTGGTCTATGTTGCTGTGACACCCATGTGATGGTCTATGTTGCTGTGACACCCATGTGTTGGTCTATGTTGCTGTGACACCCATGTGTTGGTCTATGTTGCTGTGACACCCATGTGTTGGTCTGTTGCTGTGACACCCATGTGTTGGTCTGTTGCTGTGACACCCATGTGTTGGTCTGTTGCAGTGACACCCATGTGTTGGTCTGTTGCAGTGACACCCATGTGTTGGTCTGTTGCAGTGACACCCATGTGTTGGTCTGTTGCAGTGACACCATGTGTTGGTCTATGTTGGTGTGACACCCATGTGTTGGTCTGTTGCTGTGACACCCATGTGTTGGTCTGTTGCTGTGACACCCATGTGGTGGTCTATGTTGGTGTGACACCCATGTGTTGGTCTATGTTGGTGTGACACCCATGTGTTGGTCTGTTGCTGTGACACCCATGTGTTGGTCTGTTGCAGTGACACCCATGTGTTGGTCTATGTTGGTGTGACACCCATGTGTTGGTCTGTTGCTGTGACACCCATGTGTTGGTCTATGTTGCTGTGACACCCATGTGTTGGTCTGTTGCTGTGACACCCATGTGTTGGTCTGTTGCAGTGACACCCATGTGTTGGTCTGTGCTGTGACACCCATGTGTTGGTCTATGTTGGTGTGACACCCATGTGTTGGTCTGTTGCTGTGACACCCATGTGTTGGTCTATGTTGCTGTGACACCCATGTGTTGGTCTATGTTGCTGTGACATCCATGTGTTGGTCTATGTTGGTGTGACACCCATGTGTTGGTCTGTTGCTGTGACACCCATGTGTTGGTCTGTTGCTGTGACACCCATGTGTTGGTCTATGTTGCTGTGACACCCATGTGTTGGTCTATGTTGGTGGACACCCATGTGTTGGTCTATGTTGCTGTGACACCCATGAGTTGGTCTATGTTGCTGTGACACCCATGTGTTGGTCTGTTGCTGTGACACCCATGTGTTGGTCTATGTTGCTGTGACACCCATGTGTTGGTCTGTTGCTGTGACACCCATGTGTTGGTCTGTTGCTGTGACACCCATGTGTTGGTCTGTTGCTGTGACACCCATGTGTTGGTCTGTTGCTGTGACACCCATGTGTTGGTCTGTTGCTGTGACACCCATGTGTTGGTCTATGTTGCTGTGACACCCATGTGTTGGTCTATGTTGCTGTGACACCCATGTGTTGGTCTATGTTGCTGTGACACCCATGTGTTGGTCTATGTTGCTGTGACACCCATGTGTTGGTCTATGTTGCTGTGACACCCATGTGTTGGTCTATGTTGCTGTGACACCCATGTGTTGGTCTATGTTGCTGTGACACCCATGTGGCGGCCCCATGGGTGTACTTACCCAGCTGTACTCACCTAGGGGTGTACTCGCCTAGTTGTAGTCACCTAGATGTACTCACCCAGTTGTACTCACCTAAATTTACTTACCCAGATGTATGTAGGTGTGTTCACCTTGCTGTATTCACCTCGTTGTACTCATATTAGGTGAGTACAGGCGAGAACAATTAGGTGAGGACCTAGATGTACTCACCGCGATGTTCTCACAAAAAGTACTCACGTATTTGTACTCATTTAGTAGTGTTCACCTAGACATGCTCACCTAGATGTTTTTACCAACTTGAACTCACCTAGCTGTGCTCCTTCAGATATATATATACATTTCATCTGTCTTCAATAGACAGGGTTAAACATATAGTTCAGTGATTTATTGAACAATCAACCACAGAATGTGAATGTTGTACTTATAAAGTGCTAACCTAACCTAACCAAATATAACCTATGTACATAAATACACAGACTTATATCTGTCCTACATAAAGTGTTTGAGGTGTTTTTTGAAGTGTCATTAATGTGGTTAAAGCCTCAAAATCATATGAAGATAACCAGAATAGGAGATGGTGTATTGGACACTTTCACAAAGTTGACACATGGTGTATTGTGACACTGTCACAAAGTTGACACATGGTGTATTGGACACTTTCACAAAGTTGACACCTGGTGTATTGGACACTTTCACAAAGTTGACACCTGGTGTATTGCACACTTTCACAAAGTTGACACATGGTGTATTGCACACTTTCACAAAGTTGACACATGGTGTATTGGACACTTTCACAAAGTTGACACATGGTGTATTGCACACTTTCACAAAGTTGACACCTGGTGTATTGCACACTTTCACAAAGTTGACACATGGTGTATTGGACACTTTCACAAAGTTGACACATGGTGTATTGGACATTTGGGTTTTGAGAAAGCTGCCAGATACGTCTATATCCCAGGCGTATTCTGGCCACTATAACATCACATTGCCGGGTTCTTGTTCGATTAGTCCCATATGTGAATGTCTCCTCACGATATCTAACATAATATTTAATGCTACAACTTTCAGGTCTTTGTGAGTGTGTGAGGCCTGTAAGATGTTCATTAGATATTTGTTTTCTCTACTTGGTATATGATTACATTAATGACAAGGGAATGTACAGAAATGCCAAGTGAAACTTTAACATAGAAATTATTAATAAAATCATTTATTTATACACTAGATATTCCTACATGTGGGAAAATGGTGTGATTTACAATGAATAGAACTCGGGGGATATATATATACCTTTGGTCAACACATATTCCTTCATTACTCTGCTATTTCCGGTAGGTGGAACAACCAGAATGATTCCTGGGTCTGACAACACCGACCAACCCTCATCCCACACGGCTTAGGCTCTAAGTTCTAAATCCTAAGTTCCTCACACACACTATGGCACTCCGCTATGCACCTAACCACGCCTCCGGACCTCCAGGGACCAATCACAAGGCCAGGGGGGGTGGAAAAGACCTTTTAGGCCTACATCTTGGCATGGCTAGTGAAAAAAAGGCCCTCCCAGTTCACACGGGAACATTGATGTTCTTTGTTACCTTGTTCATGGACATAAATTGTCAACTGACAGGCAATGTCTTGTCTTGGACTGTCAGAAAGCCATTGACACAGTACCCCATAGAAGGCTGTTGCAAAAGTTGCAGAAATAGGCAGGAGTAAGAGGGAAGGTGCTCCAGTGGATAAGGGAATATCTAAGCAACAGGAAACAGCGAGTAACGGTGAGGGGAGAGACATCAGAGTGGCGAGATGTCACCAGAGGGGTCCCACAGGGCTCTGTACTTGGACCCATCCTGTTTTAAATATATGTAAACGATCTTCCTGAGGGTATTGACTCATTCCTCTCAATGTTTGCTGATGATGCAAAAATTATGAGAAGAATCAAGACAGATAAAGATAGACAGAGACTACAGGACGACCTGGACAAACTGGAGGAATGGTCTAGAGAATGGCTACTAAAGTTTAACCTAGGAAAATGTAAAGTAATGAAATTAGGCGAAGGGAGCAGAAGGCTGAACACAAAGTACCATCTGGGAGGTGATATCCTGCAAGAGTCAAATAGAGAGAAAGATCTGGGGGTTGATATCACACCGAACCTGTCCCCAGAGGCCCACATCAAAAGGATATCATCAGCGGCATATGCTAGACTGGCCAACATAAGAACTGCCTTTAGAAACTTGTATAATACATCGTTCAAGACCTTGTATGTCACTTAAATCAGACCAATCCTGAAGTATGCAGCTCCAGCCTGGAGTCCATACCTAGTTAAACACAAGACAAAGTTAGGGAAGGTTCAAAAGTATACCACCAGACTAGTCCCAGAACTGAGAGGTATGAGCTACGAGGAAAGATTATGGGAGTTAAACCTCACGTCCCTGGAAGACAGTGAAGTAAGGTGAGACATGATAACCACCTACAAAATTCTGAGGGGAATTGACAGGGTAGACAAAGACAAATTATTTAGCACGGGTGGAACGCGAACAAGGGGACACAGGTGGAAACTGAGTACCCACATGAGCCACAGGGACGTTAGAAAGAACTTTTTCAGTGTCAGAGTAGTTAACAATGGAATGCATTAGGCAGTGATGTGGTGGAGGCTGACTCCATGCACAGTTTCAAGTGTAGATATGATAGAGCCCAGTAGGCTCAGGAACCTGTACACCAGTTGATTGACAGTTGAGAGGCGGGACCAAAGAGCCAGAGCTCAACCCCGGCTTGCGCAACTAGGTGAGTACCAGAGCACTGAGGGGGGACAACCTCCAGGAGGTACCTCCCAGTGAGGACAAAAAGGAGGTTTGGAGGAGGATCATTAGAGGTCAACGGAGGCCAGGGAGTGCCAGGTGCGGGTGCCACGGGGTGCCAGGGCGGGTGCCAGGGGCGGGTGCCAGGGGGGGTGCCACGGGGGGTGCAGGGGGCCAGGGGGGGGGGCCAGGGCGGGTGCCAGGGGGTGCCAGGGGGGGTGCCAGGGGGGTGCCAGGGGGTGCCAGGGGCGGGTGCCAGGGGCGGGTGCCAGGGGTTCCAGGGGCGGGTGCCAGGGGCGGGTGCTAGGGGTGCCAGGGGGTGCCAGGGGCGGGTGCCAGCCCTGGTCACGTGGGTCACAACCTTCTCAACTTCAGCAGACGAGACAGTCCGTCTCGCAACACAACTCCCACTGTGCAAGTTTACCCCCTTGTGTAGACTCTGGCGGCTCTACAGCCAGCCTAGAGCTTGTGTAGACTCTGGCGGCTCTACAGCCAGCCTAGAGCTGTGTAGACTCTGGCGGCTCTACAGCCAGCCTAGAGCTTGTGTAGACTCTGGCGGCTCTACAGCCAGCCTAGAGCTTGTGTAGACTCTGGCGGCTCTACAGCCAGCCTAGAGCCTGTGTAGACTCTGGCGGCTCTACAGCCAGCCTAGAGCCGTGTAGACTCTGGCGGCTCTACAGCCAGTCTAGAGCCGTGTAGACTCTGGCGGCTCTACAGCCAGTCTAGAGCCGTGTAGACTCTGGCGGCTCTACAGCCAGTCTAGAGCCGTGTAGACTCTGGCGGCTCTACAGCCAGTCTAGAGCCGTGTAGACTCTGGCGGCTCTACAGCCAGCCTAGAGCCGTGTAGACTCTGGCGGCTCTACAGCCAGCCTAGAGCCGTGTAGACTCTGGCGGCTCTACAGCCAGCCTAGAGCTTGTGTAGACTCTGGCGGCTCTACAGCCAGTCTAGAGCCTGTGTAGACTCTGGCGGCTCTACAGCCAGTCTAGAGCCTGTGTAGACTCTGGCGGCTCTACAGCCAGTCTAGAGCCTGTGTAGACTCTGGCGGCTCTACAGCCAGCCTAGAGCCGTGTAGACTCTGGCGGCTCTACAGCCAGCCTAGAGCCGTGTAGACTCTGGCGGCTCTACAGCCAGCCTAGAGCCGTGTAGACTCTGGCGGCTCTACAGCCAGCCTAGAGCCGTGTAGACTCTGGCGGCTCTACAGCCAGTCTAGAGCCGTGTAGACTCTGGCGGCTCTACAGCCAGTCTAGAGCCGTGTAGACTAAGACA
>WNGS01056156.1:8117-30565 GCA_020271785.1 Procambarus virginalis
TTATTTATTATTATTTATTTATTTATTTATTTATTCATATACAAGAAGGTACATTGGGAATGTGAGAATACATAATATGGTAATTACAATCTTGTAAAGCCACTAGTACGCGCAGCGTTTCGGGCAGGTCCTTAATCTAAGAAAATTTTAAGTAGGTAAATACTTGCAAAATTTATAAAAAAAAATGATAACAGTTACATGGCAAGAAAAAAAAAAGATGAGAGAAAATTGTAGGTACAGTATAATAAAGCACTTAGGTAGCTAAGATTGATTGCAATGACAGCTTGAATGGTAGTTGACAAAAATTGGTAGGCACAATACAGCATATGGCTAGCACATAAAGAAGACAGCAATGAACACAATGATAAGGTTGTTGGGTTAAATACATAAGAATTAGGAGATTGGGTAACACTAGATACAGAGCAAATTAAAGCTCAGTGTAGGAAACTAAGAAGATGAAATTAAGTACTTTTTGGTTTTGCTTTTAAATAAGGCAAAAGTTTTACAGTTTTTCAATTCACTAGGGAGTGAGTTCCATAGACTAGGTCCCTTAATTTGCATAGAGTGTTTACACAGATTAAGTTTGACCCTGGGGATATCAAAGAGATATTTATTTCTGGTGTGGTGATAATGGGTCTATTACATCTGTCCAGAGAGAGTTTCAGAGCATGGTTTGCATTTAAGAACAGGGTTTTGTAAATGTAGTTGACACAAGAGAATGTGTGGAGGGAGTTAATATTTAGCAAGTTTAGGGATTTAAACAAGGGAGCTGAGTGTTGTCTGAAAGCAGAGTTAGTTATTATTCTGATAGCAGATTTTTGCTGGGTGATGATGGGCTTAAGGTGGTTTGCAGTGGTAGACCCCCATGCACAGATACCATAATTAAGATAGGGGTAGATTAGTGCATAATATAGTGAGAGGAGAGCAGAGTTAGGAACATAATATCTGATTTTGGAGAGTATACCAACTGTCTTAGAGACTTTCTTAGTTATGTGTTGAATGTGGGTGCTGAAGTTGAGTCTCTTGTCTAGGAATAGGCCAAGAAACTTGCCATCATTTTTATTACTGATGTTAATGTTGTCTATCTGTAGCTGAATTGCATTTGATGATTTGCTTCCAAATAAGATGTAGTAAGTCTTTTCGATGTTTAATGTTAGTTTGTTAGTTGACATCCATAAGTGGACTTTTTTAATTCATTATTCACAACATTATTTAGTGTATGTGGGTTGAGGTCTGAATAGATAAGGGTAGTATCGTCAGCAAACAATATAGGTTTGAGAATATTAGAGACATTAGGCAGATCGTTTATATATATAAGAAATAGAAGAGGTCCTAAGATACTGCCCTGTGGCACTCCAACGGTAATTGGTAGAGTGGAAGAAGTTGTATCATTGATGGTTACATATTGGCGTCTGTCACTAAGATAGGATCGGATGTTGTCAAGGGCAAGGCCTCGGATTCCATAATGCTGGAGTTTAAGTAAGAGGTAGTTGTGATTAACAGTATCAAAGGCTTTTCTTAGGTCAATGAAGAGTCCAATCGGAAACTCATTTTTGTCAAGGGCTGAGTAGATTACGTCAAGGAGACTAATGATTGCATCGTTGGTGCTCTTTTGGGACCGGAAGCCAAACTGGCAGGGGCTGAGTATGTCGAATTTTACGAGGTAGGAATAGAGCTGTTTGTAAATAATTTTTTCAAATATTTTGATAGAATGGGTAGATTTGATATTGGTCTATAATTGTTTATGTCCGCCGGATTGCCTCCTTTATGGACTGGCGTTACTCTTGCTTTTTTGAGGATATCAGGGAAGGTGTGACACTCTATAGATTTGTTGAACAGTAGGGCTATGGGTGGGGCAAGGGCATGGGAGGCTCTCTTGTATACAATGGACGGAATTTCACTGGTGTTCCCTGCCTTGCTTTTTCGAGAGTGTATGATGGACACAACATCTGCCGGGCTGATTGGTGAAAGAAGAGATTTGGATAGCTGCCTGAGAGATATGTGTTAATATGTGTCTGAGTCTGTGGGATTTTACTGGCAAGATTAGCACCAACCGATGAAAAGAAACTATTAAATTCACTTGCCATTTCTAAATCAGTTGACGGTATATCCCCATCCTTGTAGAGTTTTATTTGGTTATGTGAGTGTTGTTTAGTTCCTAGGATACTAGAGATGGTTTTCCAAGTGCTTTTCATGTTGCCTTTTGCTTCATTGAATCTATTCACATAATACGCAAGTTTTGCCTTTCTTATGATACTGGTAAGCATTGATGAGTACCTTTTAGCTACTTCCTTTGAAACTAGGCCAATCCTAAGTTTCTTTTCATATTCATGTTTCTTGTTGATTGAGTTGAGAATGCCACTTGTGAGCCATGGATTGTTTAATCTTTTGTCAGTTACTTGCTTGGTAAGAAGGGGACAATGAAGGTTGTAGAGGCTTAGAGTTTTGGAGAGGAAGAGGTTAGCTAATGAATTTATATCCTGGGTATTATTGAATTCAGAATCCCAGTTAATATTGTGAAGTGCATCTGTAAGATTGCCTAAAGCTGATTCACTGTGTAGCCTAAATGAAAGTTTCTTGCTTTTTGGTGGTGTTATGTCCACGTTCGCTATGAGAAAGGTAGGATAGTGGTCAGTTGTTCTGTCGTAGATCATACCAGATACAAGGGGAGCTGTTGTGTTTGTCCATATGTGGTCCAAGGTAGTGGCTGATGTTTGAGTGACTCGGGTAGGTTTGGTGATTGTGGGGGATTAGCATACAGGAGTTCATGCTGTTAAGGAAATGGTCAACTTGAGAGCAATTTTGTTGACCCAGGTCAATATTAAAGTCTCCTCCCAGAATGATGTGGTTTTTGTTGAGATTGTTGTTTATAATAAGATTCCTTAGGTTGTCTGAGAAAGAAGCTATGTTAGTATTGGGAAAAAATCTATAGATGGCTTCAATAGTCAAAGAGGATATATGGGATTTAATTGTAAACTCAGCAAAAGTATATTCACAGTAGTCGTCTCTGTCACTAATAATACTATTGCAGATAAATGTATCTCGGTAATATATAGCTGTGCCACCACCTTTTTTATTAGGCCTACAGTTATGAATGGCTTTATAACCAGCTATGTTGTAGAGTTGGGCATAGTCTTTATTTAGCCAAGTTTCTGTTAAAATAATGAACGATAAGTTAGTACCTAGTACTGTGAGTAATGCATTTAAATCGTCAAAATGTTTACCAAGTGATCTAACATTTTGGTTGTAAACTGATAAACAGATGCTATTTTGGAGTTTGTTTTGTGCCTGGTGTGCTGTGAAATACTTGCAATAATGATGATCAATGTGCTGGTTGGTGTAGATATGAGACAGAAGATTTTGATCAGGATCAATATCAGTGTGCATAGAGATGCAGAGGGATCACGATACAAGATACACGATATAGGAAAACACAAGAATAAAAGCAAATACAATAAAATAGTAACAATTCAGAAGTAAAATTGAGATCCAATAGATAGCCAGGAAGGACACAGAAGTTAGATAAAATAAAACAAAAAATCAGTAGAGACTGACAATATAAATGTAAAATAAAAAATAATAAGAAAAATAAAAATCATAAAGTAAAATGACCTTGAGGATAATTAGATTAATAATGGTTAATTAAAATCCTATAGTTGGTATGAACCTAAGAAAACAAAGTGAGCTCAAATAGATAATTTCGAGAAAAAGGAAAAAAAGAAAACGAAAGATGACATGTATATCTAAGTAAATCTTGAATTTTACTCCAATATAAATCTAAGTGTAAAAATAAACAGGGTGGGAGTATATTCACATGGAAGATTTTACTATGATACTGAGGTAGATGAAATAAACAATTATACTATTAATTAATTCCAATAAATGATTACAAGAAACAAATACCAAGTTACTTTAAATATAACAGGGTAATAAAAAGCCCTAGGTTTAGTGACAAGGGGAATAACTAAGAACAAATAATTAAGAGTAAAAACAGGCAAAGATGACAAACAAAAAATAAAAATAAAAATAAAAAACCTTT
This sequence comes from Procambarus virginalis, assembly GCA_020271785.1. NCBI lineage: Eukaryota > Metazoa > Arthropoda > Malacostraca > Decapoda > Cambaridae > Procambarus > Procambarus virginalis. The sequence goes on from WNGS01056156.1 coordinate 12,157, forward strand.
GGAAAGGAAAGGCAGAGCTTAAGTACACTTTGGTTGTATGTGAGACTACAAATTATGTTCTGGTTATTCACCTGATATCCCACAGTCATCCAGGAAAGAAGTGAGGTGAGCCTCAGTGGTTATGACATAAGTTTTCCCAGAGTCAGTATTCCTAGCTATTATTTTACCATCGCGCACAAAACAATGTTTAATAGCAGGGGATCTTTTGCAGATTCCACGTAGTTTAAATAAGAGATTTTGTCTGAATCTGGTTAGACATTCATTCACATAAACATTGAATTTCCTGGCGACTGCAGTAGTGATTAGGTCAGACTTGCGGGAGCAGCTATCTAACTTCACACGAATCTTCCTGTTATTTGTACCAGATGATTTCGTACCCACTCTATAAGCTGACTTGATGTCACTTGCTTCGATTGAATAATTCAACTTAGTATGCAATTCCTGGATCACGATGGCAGTACAGTCTTCTCTGTCAGTTTCATGGGGAAAATCAAGTGATGAGATGATAACAGAATCAAGGAGCTTTAGTTGGTCTGATTCGTCTTGGGATGCAGTATGTTGCTGTTGTAGGGAGTTAAAATGGTCCTCTAACTTTTGTAACATTTCTTCTTGCTTCTTAGAGGTTTCTGCTGATTTAGAGTTAGTAACCGAGATCTGAAGAGAGCTTAATTCCTGTTCGAGGTGGCCGACTCTGGCAGACATATCTTTAAACACGTACAAGGAAAACCAGCGTATGACTGCAATAACATAAATATTAGTATAAATGTTCCTTGATATACAACAAATGATCAATCGATCACCCTATCAGTCCTAGAACACATATGTATGTCTCTGCAGGTAATCCATCCTACGACTGTAACCCTGTACTTCAGTATAAGCACTCCTTGGCACAAAAATGGCAATCACTCACCTTTCACTGCATCTTGCACGCTAATGACAACCAAACACTCTACCAACTCCCTACAAGTAATCAACCAGAACTTCCCGTCCACATCTGGAAGTTCGCTACCTTGACATCTTCAGGTTCTTCCGGGTTTATCTACCAGGATCCTCCGCAGCTCTTCCAGGCTGCTACACCATGAAGTTTTCCTTGAGCAACAATGGTGCTTCACCACTGACATTACAGAAGCACGTGACACTCCTCTTCACTGCTTCTCCTCACAGCTCTAGGTTCTACTCTTCACTGTGGGGCTACTCTCCCTCAGAGTACACTACTCCTACAACAGCCTTGGAGTCTCTTCAACTACTCCTTCTCTGCTGGCTTCGAAGTTCTCAGCAACTTCTTCTCTTGACAAACCTGCAACCCATTGACACGCCAATAAAAATGTTTCCTTATAAACACATAGACGAAATAATCCACACAATATATTTGCATCCAACATCTATCTGCTCTCTACATACTGTGAGAGCGGACTCCCCCGTTTGGGCTGGTCCACCCCCCTCCCTGTTCAGCCCGTTGACGCCGTGAGGGGGGGGGGGATTTAGTGGGCTTCTGCCGGAGTGTGATGCTCCTTGGGACAGTCCTCTGTCCTTTTGTGGCCTTGTGCTCCTGCTGCTGTCATCTCTAATTATGCTGAACGCCTTTTCCTTTTCCTCCTATTTCGTTTTTCTCCTCCCTCTTCTCCTATCTTCTTGTCATTTCCTGCCGACCTTTTGCTTGTTTTGGTTATTCCTTTGGACATCATCTATTTTGATGCCCGGGAGCTTGAGGAGGCATACTCTTGCACCCGTAGAACTGTAGTACCCAACGTCTCGAGCGAGGGGAACCTTTTATTGTCAATCCCCCTTTCGTCGCTGAACTCGATCTCGACGGACTGACGGTTCTTAAGGTGGCGTTTGTAGGGCGTATACTCATGACGCACCCCTAGGGGGCCCCAGCATGATCGGCGATAGCTTCCTGTTGGGTGCCCTGCCTCTAATTGTGGCTCCATGGTGGGTATGGGGGCACATTCGTGGATGAATTTCTTTCTCTTCGTCTTTATGTCGTTGATTGTTTCTGTTGTACCCTCTCAGGCTCGTGGGGTGGGCGACCAAGCCCCCGAGTAGGCCTGTATTGGAAGACCAGGCCCTGTAGCTCCCGCTGCATTGGTCCCCGACCTTGCTCCTCCTTTGACCATCCTGACTTTTTCTCCCAGCTCCCCTCCCTCCTCTATGGTTGGGTCGAGCCTCCAGCCCCCAGTGGTGACCACTTTGTCCCCTGGTGCGGCTAAGTCTCTCGTTGTGACTACTGCGCCTTTTGACCCCTCTCTCTCTCTGGGGGTTCTCAACGCCGTCAGCGCCGCGGCTGCACTTGCTCGTTTCCTTAATGTACTGATGTGTATCAGGCCTTGTTTGGTCCTGCTTCATGGGCCAAATACTTTGATCTCCTCTCTCTTGATTCTGCGCCTCCTGATGATTTCTACCTCCATCGGCATCTCGTTGATTCCGTGGATGCGTCTGTTACCTTCAACCCCACTCGTCTCGGTACACGTGTAGTTGCTGCTCCTTCTCAGGATGCAGCTTCCCGCTTGGCAGCCTTATCCTGCCTTGGAGAGATCCCTGTTCGGGTCTCAAAGAACGTTCGGTTGAATGCCAGTGTTGGCACTATTCTCCTCCTGCCCCATGTTGCAACCGGTGTTCGGAATCTGCAGGACTGCCACGATGACATTCGGCATATCCTTGATGCCCAAGGCCATTCTGTCCTCCAGGTAGACTCGTTTACTCGTCCCCCTCGTGGTCGTCGCCGTCAACCCCTTTGAGTTGTGAAGATCACCTTTGATGGTAGAACCCTTCCATCCTCTGTCATTCTTGCTGGTGCCAGGTGCTCTGTCCAGGAGTATATTCCTTCTCCTCGGCTTTGTAACAAGTGCTGGAGGTTTGGGCATGGTGCTCTCCGCTACTCTGGGACTGTCTCTCTCTGTCCTTTGTGTGAGGGTAAAGGTCACTCTAAGTCGGAGTGCCCTTCTCCCCAAGCTCGCTGCCTCAACTGCGTTGAGGCCCATCCTACCTTCTCCCGTGCCTGTATCCATTACAAGCTTAAGGCAGCCGTCCTCAACCTCAAGTACCGGGAGTGTTTATCTTTTCCTGAGGCAAGGCGCCAGGTTCACCGGCTCCCGCCTTATGCTAACATCTCTTATGCTCGCATGTTGCGCTCTTCCTCTCCTCGTCCTTCCCACCTTCCTCAGACTCACAACCGTTTCCGGGCCTTGGACCATGATACGCCCACTGCCCCCTCCTCTGTTCCTTTGAGTTCTGTCCTGAAGGGTCCCCCCTCCTGGTCCTCTGTCTGGGGTTCCCCTTCTTTCTACCCGGTCTGTCATGTCTCCTGTGTCTTCTTCCTCGTCTCCCTCTGATCCTCCTTCCCTTCCTTCTCCTCCATCTATTGACTCTCCCCGCCGCCTGTCGGTGCAGGCGGATGTCCATCGCTCTCCTAACGGCCGTCGTGTGTGCTCTTGTTCTGCTTCTCCTGTTGAGATGCTGGAATCCGTTGCCCGGTACGTTGTTGCTGGGACACCGGTCTCTTTAAGTCAGAAGCGTAAGCCTGGCTCCTCTCCTTCCTCCTCCCCGGCGGGTAAGAAGGCTTCGCTTTCTTCCTCGGCCCCTACTGCTGGCTCTATTGCTCCTTCCCCTCCCATTTCAGTGGATGCGCCCCCTGTTCCTGCTATGGAGGTTTCCTTGGCCCCTGCTTCCCTCTCGGTTGCTGCCCTTGCTGAGGTGCGTACCCCTCTTTCTACTTCCCCTATTCCTGCTGCTGTCCTTGACTGCTCCTTGTTACGAACCTTACCTCCTGTGGAGGTTGATTTCGGTTGTAAAATGTTGGTGGACTCAGTGGAGAGTGTTTATTAGAATAAATCCCCAGCTGAGATCAGAGAGGCCGCGAGTCACCATTAATACTCCGCTCAGTAAAGTAGTGCCTTCTCAGCTGGAGATCATCAGAAATAATGTGAACTGGAATAGCCTAACTGTGTAAGGGAAAAATGGACTCTATCAAAAAGTATGCATGGGGAATATGGTAAATAAAGTCCATAATGAGTTTGATTGCATATGTAAAGAATAGAGTATTAAGGGGCGATGATGCAAGAGAAGGGGACGCCATCTTGACTGGAGGGGGAGGTGTATCGCTGCCGTTCCTGCTATTTGAGGGGTATTCTCCAGCCGTACAGTCAGATAAGCCTATCCTTGTATATAACCAGAGTTGCAAGAATGGGTAGAGTAATATTACAGAGGTTGGAGAGGTTTTATAAGAGTCCAGGTTTCCTAGAGGCTAAAATATATGTGTCATTGGATGATAGCGTTTGTGGCTGGGTGCACAATACCAGTTATGGGACAGTGAGCCGTGGGGTGGTCAGAGCCACTTGAGTTTATAATACGAATTGATCTTATGTTGTGAAGAAAAAGCCTTGTTGAATGTATTCCTGTGTGACTTGTACATATAAATTTGTGACTTGTGTACTAGGCTGTTTTCCTTACTCCTTATACTCCCTAGACAACATTTTAAGGACTACCACCACCAAATTCTCGATAGCTCTCTAAAACAACAAATTGTATCACTACTGATAACATCAGTAAGACACAGGCCGTGATAAAATTGGGGGCCTGTCCGGGAGTTGAACCCGGGACCTCTCGTCCTGGCTCTTCAGACTTGAGATCAAAATCAAATTTTATTAATCAGCAAAGAACTGATTCTACGTTGACTGACTTGCATAACAAGGTAGTAACTGAACTAGAAGCAGAATCGGAGGCTATGACATATTACTACACTAAAGAGGTGTTGATGCGGAAGTGGAGACCTAGGAGCTCACCTGTGTCACACACTTGGGAGGTAGTTAATCAAGTGGTCCTACCGAGGGGTTATAGAGTAAAAGTGTAGCCCATGATTCACCAATAGGCGGTTATCAGGGTATTGCAAAAACATATAATAAAGTAGGCAAGTACTTTACCTGGCCTGGATTAACCCTTAAATGGTGCATAGCTATATACCATTTGACACCCACAGGCGCATACAAAAAAAAAATAAAAAAAAAATTATTTTTTCTTTCTAACCTGTTAATTTGTGTTCACTGATCACGGGAAAAATAATAAAAAATCGTAAGTGGCATATATTGCCCACTATAGGGGGGGGGGGGGGAGTCTGGCAAAAGACAGGCGCTGACTCAGCGTGCGTCCCAGGCGGTCTGTTGATCGCCAGCTGTCAGGCCAGAGTTGCCACAAAGAGATAATTACCTAATTATTTCAATGTCTCTGATTTTTCGTAGTTTTTTTGCTGTAATATTATTTAATAATGTGTAGTGTAATATATTTATATAATAAAATGAGTGAATCATCGCTGTACTCAAAAATATGGTGTGCATATTGTTGATTCAATTATGTTTATCAAACAGTGAACAAATACTTTGTCGGTTATTACATATATACACAGGTTATATATAATATCTGCATGTTTTGTTCACCATAACGAACCACTAAGTTGCTATTATGAGTCAAAAAGTAACGAGGAGTGACCGCCGTGTACCAGCCAGCCACTCACGCCCTCCCCCAAGTCACCTGACTCAACCACATTCTCCTCCCACATTACTGTTTTTGCTTTTATTCACTATATACAGACGCTATATATAAGTATCTACATTCGTGTTCACCATAACGAACCACTAAGTTGGTATGCTGAGTGGCAGTGGCAGTGGCAGCCAGTGGCAGCCCGCCACTGGCTGCCACTCCCTCCCTCACCTCATCTGACTTGCCACCATTCTCCACCCACCATACTGTTTTTGCTTTTATATACAGACGTTATATATAAGTATTTACATGTTTTGTTCACCATAACTCTACATCTAAGATTGTATGATGAGTAAAGGCACAAAGACGTAGGACCTCACACAGTCAGCTGATGGCTGCCACCCTCAAGGCCAGACGCACTAATATTTCTCCTCCAACAATACTGCTTGTGGTGTTATTACGCTATATACACACATTATATATAAATATCTACCTGTTTTATTCACCATTCTTGTACAAGTAAACTGGTATGCTGCCCAAAGACCACCGTGGTCATCAGTAAACAACATGGTAAGTCCTGCAGATGATGCTCCTCCCTCACCAAAATGGCGGCTCCCAACCTCTTGCTGTTTATACCCTCTATACACACGTTATATATAAGTATCTACATTTGTGTTCACCATAGCGAACCACTAAGCTGGTATGGTGAGTGCAATCAATAAAAGGTGGCCACACACAGTCAGAAAAAAACGCCACAACCCTCCCTCCCACAGCATTACTCCTCCCTCCATGGCGCACAGCGCTAAATATCACCACAATCCCTGCTGTTATCAGAACCCTGGTCAGTTTTATCACAGTCAGGGGTCTTCTGTAATAATATTATCGCTACATAATAGCATGAACAAGTATATTATGGCATTTTTAGGCGATGATGTGGTCACAAGCTGAACAGCAGTGCTGTGAGCTCATGCTGCATGCGTCAGGCTTGGTAGCTTACTCAATACTGAGGCCTCTAACACCCGGGAGTTTGGCCCACGATTTTTTTTTTAAATGGCGTCTGTTTACAAGAGCCCTGATGAAGGTGTGGTGAACCCTGTATATCTGCAGGCCGTTTAAATCTTGCATAGTACTCCACAGCATCATATGATGCGATGCACAATTGAAGGGTTAAAGAAAGATGTCATCCAGTACTGTAATGTATGTCCAGTATGTATAAAAACTGGCAAACCAAACCAGGTAGTACCAAAAGCTCCTTTACAGCCAATTGTGGTAGCCGAGGAACCCTTTACCCATATTATTGTTGATGTAGTAGGCCCATTGCCTAGAACCAAGAGTGGTAACATGTATATCATCACCATGATGTGTCAGACTACACGCTTTCCTGAGGCATTCCCTGTGAGAAATGCTACAACGAAAGTGATAGTAAGGCACATAATGAAATTTTGTACTATTTTTGGTTTACAAAAAGTAATACAGACAGATAATGGGGCTAATTTCACTTCCAAAGGTTTTCAGCAGTTTTGTGGGGAGTTTGGCATCCTCCATAAGACATCCACTACTTACCATCCGGAGAGCCAAGGTGCTTTGGAAAGGATGCACCAAACCCTTAAGCAAATGCTGAGAACCAGTTGCATGGAAACTGGCAGAGACTGGGATGATGGTCTTCCACTGATGCTCATGGCACTGAGGGATACTTATCAAGAGTCCCTGGGGTGTTCACCCAACTCATTAGCTTTTGGCCATGAGGTGAGAAGTCCACTAACCATCTTAAGAGATACGGTGGTCGGAAATCCAAAGAGTGTTGTGCAGGTAAACTATATTCATGACTTACAAGATAAGTTAAATATAAACAGGGCTAAAGCTTTAATTCATCTTAAAGAAGCTCAAGGAAAAATGAAGGCACAGTACGATAAAAAGACAAAGCAATGACATTTTGAGGCAGGTGATAAAGTGGTGGTACTAATGGCACGACAGGGACCAACATTGTTGCATAGGTTCCAAGGTCCTTATACAGTGATAAAGAAACTCAGTCCCACCAATTATGTAATCCAAACACCTGATCTCAAGAGAAAGGAAACAGTAGTGCATGTGAACAGGATGAAACTAACACAGAAGGGAACTACCAATACCAACCAGGTACTTAGTGTAGCCCATGTTGATGAGAATAATGGGGAATGTGATTTTAATAGTGTACCTAATGCTCATGTACCTTATTTTAGCAATGGGGAGTGGTTGGCTAATGTCCAGAAAATGGTGGAACATTTGTCATCAGAGCAGAAGTAGGACTTGGAGCAGTTGCTGACTTGTCATGCAGACATCTTTGGCGATATTCCCACCCAGACTACAGTTATTCACCACGACATCGAGGTGACAGACAACCAACCAGTCAAGTCACACCCATATAGAGTCAACCCTACCAAGTTGAATCTCATCCGGAAAGAAGTCGACTACATGCTTCAACATGGATTGGTGAGACCTAGCAGCAGCAGTTGGAGTAGTCCTTGTATTTTGGTTCCAAAGAAGGATGGAACTCACAGGTTGGTCATTGACTACCGTAAGTTAAATGTAATGACTGTTGATGATAACTTTCCAATACCTATATTAGATGATTGTATTGACAGTGTTGGTAAAGCCAAGTTTGTAACCAAACTAGATTTGTCAAAAGGGTACTGGCAAATTCCTTTAACACCAAGAGCTCGGGAGATGAGTGCTTTATAACTGCAGATGGGTTGTATGAATTCACTGTAATGCCTTTTGGGCTGAAAAATGCCCCAGCAACTTTTCAGCGTCTTATGAACTTAGTGTTAAAAGACATACCACAATGTAGAGCTTACTTGGATGATATTGTAATTTTTCACAATAATTGGGGGGATCATATGAAAGGTTTGGCTAAACTATTAAAATGCTTAAAGGAGGCTAATTTAACTGTAAACTTACACAAATGTACTTTTGCTAGAGCTAGTATTTCTTACTTAGGATATGAAGTGGGAAATGGGAAGGTGTTACCACTCAAAAATAAAATAAATGATATATTAGAGTATCCAGTGTTGACTAGCAAGAAGGAGGTGCTAAGATATCTAGGAATGTGTGCTTATTATAGGAAGTTCTGTAAAAATTTTGTAGCAATTGCAGCTCCTTTGACAAACTTGCTATGTAAAAATGTAAAGTTTAGATGGTCTCAGGAATGTCAGGATGCATTTACTAAATTAAAAGGAATGTTGTCATCTGGTCCAGTGTTAGCTACTCCTGACTACTCTAAGCCATTCAAACTATATATGGATGCTTCGGACTGGGGTGCTGGTTGTGTGCTAATGCAAGAAGATGATGAGGGTGTTAATCATCCAATACATTACTATTCTAAAAAATTTACTAAATGTCAACAGAATTACTCCACAGTGGAGAAGGAGGCTTTATCATTATTACTAGCTGTTAAAAAATTTGACATTTATTTATCAGCCAATAATGTTGAAGTGTTTACTGACCATAACCCCTTAACATTTATTGCTAGCATGAAGAATTCCAACCAGAGAATATTAAGGTGGTCTTTATTGTTGCAAGAGTACAATCTGGTCATCAAACATATTCCAGGAAAATTAAATGTAGTAGCAGATGCACTTTCTAGATTGCCAAAACCTGGGGACTTAGGGTTGTACTATTGCTCAGAGATGTATATATTATTGTGTATCTAGTGTTTATTATATATCACTTACTGTTTCTTTACAATTACTATGAAATCTGTTTGAGGTGTTAATTTTATGTGAAAAAAGTGAAATTCCTTTATGAATTTCTCTTTTTTTTCTTCATGGCTTAGGAGGGGTGTTACGAACCTTACCTCCTGTGGAGGTTGGTTTCGGTTGTAAAATGTTGGTGGACTCAGTGGAGAGTGTTTATTAGAATAAATCCCCAGCTGAGATCAGAGAGGCCGCGAGTCACTATTAATACTCCGCTCAGTAAAGTAGTGCCTTCTCAGCTGGAGATCATCAGAAATAATGTGAACTGGAATAGCCTAACTATGTAAGGGAAAATGGACTCTATCAAAAAGTATGCATGGGGAATATGGTAAATAAAATCCATAATGAGTTTGATTGCATATGTAAAGAATAGAGTATTAAGGGGCGATGATGCAAGAGAGGTGGACGCCTCCCTTGACTGGAGGGGGAGGTGTATCGCTGCCGACCGTTCCTGCTATTTGAGGGGTTTTCTCCGGCCGTACAGTCAGATAAGCCTATCCTTGTATATAACCAGGGTTGCAAGAATGGGAAGAGTAATATTACAGAAGTTGGAGAGGTTTTATAAGAGTCCAGGTTTCCTAGAGGCTAAAATATATGTGTCATTGGATGATAGCGTTTGTGGCTGGGTGCACGATACCAGTTATGGGACAGTGAGCCATAGGGTGGTCAGAGCCACTTGAGTTTATAATACGAATTGATCTTATGTTGTGAGGAAAACGCCTTGTTGAATGTATTCCTGTGTGACTTGTACGTATAAATTTGTGACTTGTGTACTAGGCTGTTTTCCTTACTCCTTATACTCCCTAGACAACATTTTAAAGACCACCACCACCAAATTCTCGATAGCTCTCTAAGACAACAAATCGTATCACTACTGATAACATCAGTAAGACACAGGCTGTGATACTCCTCTCCGTTGTTGTCTCCTCTTCCTCCTCTGGACCCCGCCCGCCCACCTCTGGTCTGTACTCCCACTTCCTTCCCTCCATCTTTGCTCAGTTTACCCATGCCCCCTAACCCTGACTTTGCTGACCCTGATATTCTTTAATGTACTATGTTGCTCTTTCGCCTTTGTTTCTTCCTTGTTCTCTGTTGTTGTCCTTTCTCTTCTCGTCGCTGTCTATTCTTCAATGGAACGTTCGAGGTTATTACGCCAATTTCCTCGAACTCCAACTTCTAATTTCGCGGTTTTCGCCCCTTTGTGTCTGTCTCCAGGAGCCGATGCTTGGTGCTCGTCCTGGTCGTTTTCGTGGCTATTTCTTTCTCACCCCGCCCCCAGCCGTTGCTGGGGCTCCTAATTCTTCTGCTCTCTTGATTCACGTTGATGTTCCCTTTGTCCCCTTACTTTTTCCTTCGCCTCTCCATTGTTCTGCTGCTCGTATCTTTGTGGGGAAATGGTACACAATTTGTTCCATTTATCTTCCCCCGAGTGTCCCGCTTTCTCTTCCTGATCTGAAACACCTCGTGGACTCCTTGCCGGAGCCTGTGCTCCTGCTGGGTGATTTCAATTGTCGTCATTCTCTTTGGGGTGATGTTCTGAAGAACACCCGAGGTCGTCTTCTTGTGCCGTTTATCCTCTCTTCTTCCCTGTCTCTTCTGAATTCTGGTGAGCCCACTCATTTGGACTCTCGGACTAGCACCCTTTCCTGCCTTGATCTTTCTCTCTGCTCTTCTTCTCTTTACTTAGATTTCACGTAGCAGGTTCTTGATGACCTCCATGGCAGTGATCATTTCTCCATCCTTGTTTCCTTTTTCTCTTTTCGCCCTTCCCTCTCTTTCCCTAGGTGGCAGTTTGCTAAAGCGGACTGGAACCTATTTACCCTCAGTGCTGCGTTCTCTGACCTCTCCCTTCTGCCTCTCCTCTTTTTTCATGACACTGTCTTCGACGCTGCCCTCTGCTCTATTCCTCACTCTTCCTCTCGGGGTCCACGGAAGTGCGTTCCCTGGTGGAATGCAGCCTGTGCTTGGGCTGTCCGCTGTAAGCGTGCAGCCTGTGCTTGGGCTGTCCGCTGTAAGCGTGCAGCCTGGAAGAGGCACCGCCGTCGGCAGACGACCGATTCTTTTCTTTTCTTTCGGAAAGCGAGTGTGGTGGCCCGTAGGGCCATCCGTACGGCTAAACGTGAATGTTGGGCTTCTTATGTCTCCACAATTACGTCCGAAACTCCCCTGCCACAGATCTGGAAGCGTATCCGCAAGATAGCGGGTAAGGTCGTTCCGGATGTTTCCCCAGTCCTTCACCTCCATGGTACTCTTGTGGCAGACCCGTTGCAGGTCGCTACCAAACTGGGTTCCCACTTTTCTTCTGTTAGCTCTGGTCTTCATCTTCCCCAATCTTTCCTTCTTCGTAAACCTGTCTTTGAGTCTCGTCCTTTAGATTTCTGCACTCTTCTTCGACTTTCCTATAACGATCCCTTCTCTCTCTCTGAACTTCGTTCTGCCCTGGCCCTCTGCGGTTCTACGGCGGCGGGCTCCGATGGTATTCATTATGAGATGCTTCGCCATATCCCTCCGTGCACGTCTCAGTATTTACTGAGTCTGTATAATCGGATCTGGGAGTCGTCGTCAGTCCCTGAGGACTGGCTCGATGCCGTTGTCCTCCCTGTTTGCAAACCAGGGTCTCAGGGAACTTCCCCTAAGGACTTTCGCCCTATTGCCCTCACGAGTTGTGTCTGCAAACTCTTTGAACGTATGGTTAACGTTCGTCTGATGTGGTTCCTGGAACACCATCCCCTCCTCTCCCCTTCTCAATTTGGTTTCCGCAAGTGCCGCAGCAGGACAGATGTCCTGGTGAACTTGGAAGTCTATATTCGTACTGCTTTTGCTGCGACGACCTCCGTTGTTGCCGTCCTTTTTGACCTGGAAAAGGCTTACGACACCACTTGCCGATATCATATTCTATCCCAGCTTCATTCTTTTGGCCTTCGTGGTCGTCTCCCTCTCTTTCTCCGCAGCTTCATCTCTCGTCGTTCTTTCGGGTGTGCCTTGGTACCGCTCTCTGCCTCTTTTCAGCAATACGAAGGTGTGCCCCAGGGTTGTGTTCTGAGCACTACTCTTTTTCTGGTTGCCCTCAATGGTCTTCTTTCCTCCCTTCCGGTGTCTTCTCCGCTCTCTATGTCGATGATCTTACCCTTTGCTGTCAGGGTGATGATTCACCTCTCCTTCAGCGTCGGCTTCAACTTGCGATTGATGCCGTGTCGTCTTGGGCCACCGATCATGGCTTCAAGTTCTCTACTTCTAAGACTTGTGCCATGTCTTTTACTCGGAAACGGGTCATTCTTCGTCCCTCTTTGTCACTTTATGGTCATCCCCTTGAGTACAAAGATTCCGCGAAGCTTTTGGGGTTATTCTTTGACACTCGTTTATCTTGGTCTCCCCATATCTCTTACCTCCGTGTTGAGTGCTCTAAAGCTCTTATCCTCCTTTGAGTATCGTCCCATACTTCTTGGGGAGCGGATAGGCGCACTCTCCTTGCTTTACATTCCTCTCTAGTCCTGTCTAAGCTTGATTATGGTAGCCCTGCTTACTCGTCTGCTTCTCCTTCTGCTCTTTGCCGTCTTGATGCTTTGCACCATACTGGGTTGCGCCTCAGTTCTGGTGCCTTTCGTTCGACTCCCGTTCTTAGCTTGTATGTTGATACTGGCTTCCTGTCTCTCCAGGACCGCCGTGATCGCTGCTGTCTTCGCTATCTTGCGCGGTCCTTACAACATCCTTCCTCTCGCCTCTGTCGTGCTTTAACTTTTACCCCTCCTGCAGTTACTGTTCCTCTTCCCCTCCTCCCTCTTTCTGTCCGGTTATCTCGCTTACAGGATTCTCTTTCTGTTCGTGTTTCTAATGTTTCTCCTCGTGTTGTTCCTTCTTTGTCCCCGTGGAGAGTCCCCCTTCTGCAGTTTTGTACTTCCTTGACCCGCATCACTAAAGCTTTTACCCTCCTACGGTTCTAAAACGCCTTTTCCTTGAGCACTTTTCTTCTCACTCCCGCTCAGTTTCTGTCTTCACTGATGGGTCTAAGTCTGCGGATGGTGTTGGCTTCTCTGTTGTTTTTCCTGATCGCACTTATATGTGTGGCTTACCTCCGGAGACTAGCATCTTTACAGCGGAGCTTTATGCTATTCTTTATGCTCTTCGTCTCCTGCTTTCTCGTTGTCAGTCTTCCTTTGTGGTTGTTGTTGACTCTCGTAGTGCCCTCATGGCTCTCGGGTCCTTTAATCCGGTTCATCCAGTAGTTGTTGAGATCCAGCATTGGCTGTTTCTTGTTCACAGTAAGTTTAAGTCGGTTGAGTTTTGTTGGGTTCCCAGCCATGTTGGTGTGTCTTTAAATGAGCGTGCGGATGCTGCCGCCAAGGAAGCTGTCCACTCTTGTCCCATCTCTCATAAAGGTATTCCATATTCCGACTTTTACCCGGTTATCCATTACTCCATCCTTACCTGTTGGCAGGCTTCTTGGTCGTCTGTTACTGGTAACAAACTCCGTACTCTTAAATGTTGTGTTTCCTCGTGGCCGGCCTCCTATCACTGTAACCGGCGATGGGAAACTGCTCTGGCGAGGTTGCGTATTGGCCATACTTGCTTAACCCATGGTCACTTGATGGAGCGCCGCCCTGCTCCTTATTGTCCTAATTGCATTGTCCCTCTTACGGTCGTGCATGTCCTTCTTGAATGTCCTGACTTCCGGGACGAGCGTGTGTCTTGCTTTCCGACCGCCCCTCGCGGTTGCCTGTCCCTCGATAGAATTCTTCGTGACTCAGATACTTTTGATATCGTTCGCCTTATGCGTTTTTGTTCTCGTATTGGCATCCTTGGTGATATTTAGCGCCCTCTGATTATTACACTCATTTGATAGTGCTACATAGCCTTCCCGGTTTGGTGTCTTCTTTTGATAATTACTTACTTGGGCTGGTCCATGCTCCGCCTTGCCCGGCGGCCCTCGAGGCAGCTACCCCGCCAGGAGCTGGGCTCCCTCAGTCATCTGCCAGCGCTCAGAGGAGACGGACGTCGCTCCGTCCTCCAGGACGTTCCTCCATCTCCACTCCCTTGTTTTTAGGCCTTCTGCCTTACTAAAACATGTCTAACTTATCAATAAACATTCGCTACTGTTGCTGGGCACACGACCAACTACAAGTAATCACTATAAACTGGCTTAAAATCGTGCTTACCAAAGATTGTCTAGTCGAGGGTGCTCTCCCTATGACGGAGTCTGATCAGGGCCCTCCCACGGCCCACAATAATGTCTCTGGGCGGCTTAACAAACTCTCCATGCCGTCCAGGACTTGAGACCTCACATTCCCAGCACGATTCCACAGCTGGAATGTCTGCACACTTCCTTCCTCTTGAAGGTATATCACACAGGGGTTCTTTTCTAATGGGAGCTCAAACGAATCGCAGCTTCCCCTCGCGATGTCTGGTGCTCAAGTGGGGTCAAAGCCCTCTCGAAGCGAGCCTCATGCCTCCAGCAAATTATCCACATCTCCTAACCAGTCATTTATCAATTTTCTTATTCACTGCCCATTATTTTAAATGGTCTATCAAATCCAGCCAGTTATTTTACATCTGTATCTTCACCTCTACATTTACTAGACCTTCTAGTCAGGTCAGGCCTGATAGAATAATTCTCAAAGGGGAGACTCGTTTTTCGGCTGCCTGGGATCATAACAGCGTCCATCATTAAACGTCGTTATGATTATGCACGTCACAGCTTCATGTCGTCCTTTGCAGATGACACAAAAATCAGCATGAAAATTACCTCTGCTGAAGACATTGAAAAACTAATAACAAATGTCAACAAAGTTTTCAGTTGGGCAGCAGAAAATAACATGATGTTTAACAGTGATAAATTTCAGGTACTCAGGTACGGCAAAAATGAGGATCTGAAACATAATACAGGGTACAAAACACAATCGAATCTTCCCATAGTAGAAAAACAGCATGTCAAGGATTTGGGAATAATGATGTCCGACGATCTAACGTTTAGGGAGCATAACCAAGCAAATATTGCGTCAGCCAGAAAAATGATCTGATGGATTATGAGAACTTTCAAATCCAGGGATCCCATCACAATGGTTGTACTCTTCAAGTCACTTGTGTTGTCCCGTCTCGAGTACTGCTCAGTACTCACTTCCCCCTTCAGAGCAGGAGAGATTGCTGAAATAGAGGGAATACAGAGAACATATACGGCACGCATAGACGAGATAAAACACCTAAATTATTGGGATCGTCTCAAAGCTCTCCAAATGTACTCTCTAGAAAGGAGACGAGAGAGATACCAAATAATATACACATGGAAAATACTGGAGGGCCAGGTCCCAAATCTGCACAGTAAAATAACAACGTTCTGGAGTGAACGATATGGAAGAAAATGCAAGATTGAACCAGTGAAGAGCAGAGGTGCCATAGGCACAATCAGAGAGCACTGTATAAACATCAGAGGTCCGCGGTTGTTCAACGTCCTCCCAGCGACTATAAGAAATATTGCCGGAACAACCGTGGACATCTTCAAGAGGAAACTGGACTGTTTTCTAAGAGAGTTCCAGACCAGCCGGGCTGTGGTGGGTATGTGGCCCTGCGGGCCGCTCCAAGCAACAGCCTGGTGGACCAAACTCTCACAAGTCGAGCCTGGCCTCAAGCCGGGCTTGGGGAGTAGAAGAACTCCCAGAACCCCATCAAGCAGGTATCAAGCAGGTATCAAGCAGCTCCCCAGGGACTCCTCATGGGGTGACGGAACTTGTAATGATTGAGGAAATGTTCTGGGAACTGTGGGCAGGATGCCATGGGAACATTGTCCTGGTGCCTGGGAACTGTGGGTAGGATGTTGCGGGAATGGAGGCTTCCACACTGTAGTCTACACTAAGTAAACAAGCATAGGAATGTGCCTCAATGCCAATAGTGACTGCCCAGACGGGTACAAGAGGAGTGTTGTCAACGCTTACAACGACCGGGCTCTCAGTCACATCTCAGGATGGAAGCAAGTCGATGAAGAACTCTGTAGGGTAAGGCAGGTCTTAGTCAACAATGGCTTCTTTAACGGTTATGTTGAAGACGTCATAAAAAGAATGGTGAAACGCCATGCAACCTCTGAAGAGTCAACTAGCACAGCACTTGTACCCCATATTAGACTGTTTTACAGGAACTTCTCGACTGCTCATAAAATTGAGGAAAGGGTCTTGAAAGATATTATTAATAGGAACGTTATCCCCACAGACAAAAATCAGCAAATACAATTGACAATTTACAAAAACAAAAAGTCATAAGGAGTCAATTTACAAAAACAAAAAGCATAAGGAGTCAATGACTCAACGGCTTCCTGACTCCTTATGTCCCTTGCGCCTTCAGCCTGAAGTCTCCAAAGGAATTTGTTGACTTACTGTGGGGAACACGGGCCACAGGGATAAGAGCCTCGTTGGACGTAGAATCACTGTTTACCAACGTACCTGTGGATGAAACAATCGGGATGATAGCGGACAGAGTGTATCGTGATCCGGCCTGTACTCCTCTTGACATACCAGAAAATATTCTGAGGTAACTACTCTAAGCTTGTACTAAAGAGGCACCCTTCTTGAGCCCGGATGGGCACATGTAAGTAGATGGGGTCGCCATGGGTTCTCCCCTAGGTGTCCTGTTTGCGAACTTCTACATGGGTACCATCGAGAAAAAAGTCTTAGTCGACATGAACTTGAAACCGGCCATGTACTGCAGGTATGTTGACGACATTTTTACACAGGTACCTGATGTCAGACATCTGCAAGAGCTGAAGGAGGCATTTGAGCAAAATTCTGTGTTGCGTTTCACTTACGAGATGGAGAATGATGGAAAGCTGCCCTTCCTAGATGTAACAGTCATGGAAAGGAGCGGAGGTTTCCACACTGCAGTCTACACTAAGGAAACAAACATAGGAATGTGCCTAAATGCCAACAGTGACTGCCCAGACAGGTACAAGAGGAGTGTTGTTAACGCTTATGTCGACCGTGCTCTCAGCCACAGCTCAGAATGGAAGCAAGTCGACGAAGAACTCTGTAGGATAAGGCAGGTCCTAGTCAACAACGGCTTCTCCAATGGTTTCGTTGAAGACATCATAAGAAGGAAAGTGGAACGCCCGCAACCTCTGAAAAGACAACTAATACAACACCTATACCCCCTATTAGACTATTTTACAGGAACTTCTTTCCCACAGCTCATAAAACGGAGGAAAGGGTCCTGAAAGATATTGTTAATAGAAATGTTATCCCTACAGACAAAAATCAGAAGATACAACTGACGATTTACTATAAAACCAAGAAAACGGCCAGCCTACTCATGAGAAACTCTCCAAACACTGAGCAGAACGCTCTAAAAGAGACCAACGTCGTCTATGCCTTCAAATGCCCTCTTGGGGATTGTAAGCCTCAAAAAACTCAGTATATAGGCAAGACAACAACATCTCTTTCCAGGCGTTTAACGATGCATAAGCAACAGGGCTCCATTAAGGAACATACAATCTCTTCCCACAACCAAACCATCACCAGAGAAATCTTAGCAAACAACACAGAAATCATTGATAGATACAGCGACAGCAGGCGGCTTGACATCTGTGAGGCACTACACATCAAGAAGTCAACACCAGCAATCAACAGCCAATTAATGCACAACTATATTCTACCTACTTCAAGACTCCGCTCCAATATAAAAGCATCAAGAAATATGGGCCAATAGGCCGTCTGCAGTTACAGATCTATTCTTCCCTTTAGCTTATACCCATTGTTCCGTGTTCTGTGTTTTATTGAAAGTTTGTTTTATTGACCGGACAAAAGGAAGTGATAGCCGAAGCTATTTGAACCACTTCCCCGCCGGCACTCGGATGGTAATCTTGGGCATAGCATTTTATCAAATCACCTCATTCTTTGGGGCAACACGTGAGGAACACAAATGTGAACAAGCCTGAATGGTCCCCAGGACTATATGCAACTGAAAGCTCACACCCCAGAAGTGACTCGAACCCATACTGCCAGGAGCAACGCAACTGGTATCTACAGGACGCCTTAATCTGCTTGACCATCACGACCGGACAAAAGTGCCGGACCGGACCGGACCGGAGTGCCGGCGGGGAAGTGGTTCAAATAGCTTCGGCTATCACTTCCTTTTGTCCGGTCATGATGGTCGCACATATATATATATATATATATATATATATATATATATATATATATATATATATATATATATATATACATATATAT
>WNGS01056158.1:0-17465 GCA_020271785.1 Procambarus virginalis
GAATAATATATATCTGTAGGTACTCCTGCCTACGTCTGTAACTCTAAACTTCAATATACACCTCTTGGCACATAAATAGCAAACGATCACTCACCTCTCACTGCGTCGTTCACGCTAATGACAAACACTCTCACCTCCATACAAGTGATCAGTTAGAACTATTTCACTACCCTGACAACTTCAGGTTCCTCAGGGCTTAAACACCAGAATCCTCTGCAGCTCCTCCAGGCTGCTACCATGAAGATTCCTTGAACAACTATGGTGCCTCCCTACTCCTACTAGGGTCATCCACAGCTCTCCTGGCTGCTGCACCATAAAGTTTCCTCGAATAACTGTGGCACTTCACCACCTCTGCAGAAGCACGTGACACTCCTCCTCACTGCTTCTTCATAGCTCGGGGTCCTCTCCTCCCCTGCCTTGGAGTCTCATCAACCACTCCCTCTGTGCTGGCTTCCAAGTCCTCAGCAACTTCTTCCCCAAAGACAAACCTGCAACCCATTTGCATTCCAATAAATTGTTTCCCTTTTTAACACATAAACAAAATTAATCATACAACATCTTTGTCTCCAATCTCTATCTGTCCTCTACATTTAATGAGTGGACTCCCCCGTGGGCGAGTCCATGCGCCACCTCGCTGGGCGAGCCTCACTCACGCGGGAGGGGCCTCCTCCCTCAGGAGCCGGGCTCCTTCAGTTGCCCGCCAGCGCTCAGAGAAGGCGGACGTCGCTCCACGCTCCTCCCACTTCACTCTCTTATTTTAGGCTTTCTGCCATACCAAAACATTTCTAACTTGAAAATAAACATCGCTACTGTCGCTGGGCACACGACCAACTACAAGCAAACACTATGAACTGGCTTAAATCGGGCTTACCACAGATTATCTGGTCGAGGGCGCTTCTCCCTCTGACAACGTCTGACCAGGGCGCTTGTCACAGCCCACAAAACTGTCACTGGGCGGCTTAATACTCTCTCCTCGCCGTCCAGGACTTGAGACCACACGTCCTCAGCTCGACTCAACAGCTGGAACGTCTGCACCTTCTCTTCTCTTGGAGATAATATCACTAGGGGTCCCTTCTGGCGGGAGCTCGACGAAGCGCGGCTTCTCCCCTGCGATGTCTGGCCTCAAGTGAGGTCATCGCCCTCCACAAGCGAGCCTCACGCCTCCAGTAACTTGTCCACATCTTCCAACAAGTCATTTATCTGTTTTTCTAGTCCATTGCCCATAATCTCAAACTTTTATATAAATGCAACACACTATTTTACATCTGTGTTATCGCCTCTATAATTCTGGACCTTCCAGTTAGGTCAGGCTTGCTGAATAACTCTCAAAGGGTGAGACTCGTTTCTCCTGCAGGCTGAGATCATAACACTCCCCTCCCCTTATTTTTGAGAGTTATTCCAGTGGCAAAGCTCGGGATAATACATCCGCCACCACACTGTCTCGTTCTCCAACCGATTGGTTCGACCGGTTGATCTGCTTACGTACTCTTCAGAGTCTACAACTACTTCATTGCACCTTGCAACATCTGGCTCACAACTCGCCCGAAACATGATCTTCTCACAAACGATTTGACTTCCCTGACACCTCTTGGCTAGGCTGTCCTCCTTGGACGCCTGCACTCCATCGGTCAACTCTACTTATTGTTTCCACCCTCCGTTTCCTTGTCTTCTTCTCTTCACGTCCAGAGTCAGACATCTACTGTCTGTACCTCCTCTGTCGTCTTCACACTTCCATATACTGCCATTATACTTTCGTCTCCTGCCATCATACTTCACTCCCTCGTCTTCACCGACGATCCTTCCTTTCGTCTCCTCATTTATCCGAGACCTCATCCTGTTTGACTTCCATCGAGTCCTCGGCTTTCTTCTACTCCTCCATGCTTGTATCATCATCCTCTTCCCACACTTCTCGCCTCTATACAACTCCATTTCTTCTCCTTCAACTCTTCTTTGTTCCCTGGAAGTTTCTCCGAGCCCTGTACTACATCCAACAGCACTCGATCGTACATGTTGCTTTACCTCTCCTAGAGTGCTCGTAAGCATCTCTCCACACATACTGTCTCTTCTCCTTCCATTTTCTCGGCTATTATTCTTCTTCACTATCTCTCCTCCGCGTTTTCTGTGAAACATGTCAACTCCTGACATCTCAAACAACTTAACTCTACTATCCAAATGCCTCTGTGCTCGTGGACAACTTGACGCTCTACTCCCGTCCTCAGTATGTCCACATCCTTCCTCACTTCTGCTCAGCACAGTTGCATTCACCTTCCGACCCTTAATTTCAGCAGGCTGGGGTCTACTCAGGTTCGCTCTCTTCACATGATTTTTCTTTGGCTGGGCCATCTTCACTTTTGGCCTCACCGAGACTTCATCTTCCTGAGCTGGACCTTCATCAAACAGCCACGCTATATCTACGTCGATATCTTCTACCGGCTGAATAGACACTGTCTCATCTTCTCCAGCGTCTTCCTCGTCGGCCACCTCTGCCTTCATCACTACCGAGACAGGGTACTCAATGGCTTGGCGGTCTCCTGACTCATCTCCTCGGATGTCAGTCAGGTTCACACTCTCAGGTGTCCCACCCGTGCCGTGGCCTTCTGGGCACTCCTCTGGCACAGTCTCCGCTATGACTCTTGGCAACACCTTTGTCCCGCCCAAGTCATTCCCCAGGATCATTTGGACTCCTGGAACAGGTATGTCGGGGCACACTCCCAACATCACCTCCGCCGACACATATTCCGACCTTAGCTGGACAGTACAAACGGGCATGTCACTCTCAGACAATAACCCATATACTTTCATCTTTCTCCTGCCAGCTAACCGTCGATCATTCCCAATCAGGCTTCTCGCAATCACGCTCTGATTAGCTCCGGTATCTCTTAAGATACCAACTTCTACCTCAGGTTGGCCTCCTATACTGATCCAACCTTTACTTATGAACGGCCTATACCTCTCGTTCACTAAGTTCACCATCTGTGGTTTGTCTTGGAACACATTAGTATATTTACTTCGGGGGTCACACATGGCCAGGGTCACAATTCTCTTGCCCTGCCGACAATCTCGCATCACGTGACCCAATCCGTTACAGTTGTAACATCGCACCTGGGAAAAGTATCTTCTATATGTACCAGAGTGGTTCTGACTTTGTCCACTCGCATGAGAGTTCCTCGGGCCAGGTACACTACTTGCACTCTGTGGGGCTTTACTGGACTCTTGATTTCCTGGATAATGATTTGTCTCTCGTTTAGCTCCTTCATCTTCACTTTCAGACGAAGTGCGCGACCTACTCTTCTGAGTTTTAGGGTACTTACGTTTATCCGCCCATTTATCAAAATTCTTCTCACCCCAGACTCTTCTGGGTCTTTCGTAATTTCTTCCTCCCCAGGCTCCACTGGATCTGCCATTGCTGCGTCTCACCTCATTCTTCACTCTGTTCTCCCTCAAGCTCTTATATGCTTCCGTAATCATGTCCGCCCTATCTGCGGCATCTCTCACCTCCTTTATCCCTGCTTCTTGGATCTTGAACTTTGTTTCGGGATGCATCATCTCCAAGAACTTCTCCATGACCATCAATTGCTTCAGGTCAGCGTAAGATCCAACTCCAGCAGCTTCAATCCACTTCTGGAATCGTCTTTCCAGATCCCTTGCTGTCTCAGCAAACGTACATGCTCCCACTTTGATCATCTCTCTGAAACGCTTCCTATAAGCTTCTGGGGTTAACTGGAACGAGCGCAATATGCTGCTCTTTACTGTGGCATAATCCTGGCACTCTTCTAGAGACAGTTGGGTGTAAGCCTCTCTGGCTGCACCGGTCAATCTTAACTGGACCAGCTGGGCCCATTCCTCCTGTGGCCATTCCTTGATGCTGGCCACCTTCTCAAAGTGCTCGAAAAAGCTCTCTGCCTCTTCTGGAACAAACAAGGGAATGTCCTTCTCCCTAACCCTAACATCTGGTGAGCGTGATACCTGGGTGGTGCTCTCTGGCAACCCATGTTCGATCCTTTGCTCAGCCAAGGTTCTATTCGCTTCTATTTGCATTTGTTTTGTTCTCTCTTTTTCTTTTTCCACCTCTAGTCTTGCTTTCTCTTTTTCTTTCTCCTGTTCCAACTCCAGTTCCCTTACTCTGGTTTTCTCTGCCTCATTTTTCATCTGGAGTTCTAATTTCATCTTTTCCAGCTGGAACTGCCTCTCCTTGTCCTCTCGCTGCATCTGGAGCTCTAACTGGAATCTCTCCAAGCTCCTATTCCGGCTACTCCTGCTACTGCGGCTACTCTTGCTGCTCCTACTCGATCCCTGGGATCTCACTTCATCCAGCCCATCATCCTCCTTTCCACTTTCAGCTCCTCTCTGGGCTCCTAGCTCTGCCGCTTCGCTTTTGGCTCTTAACTGCCTAAGGATCTCATCCTTCATCCCAGCCACTTTAGATGCTTTCAACCTAAAGCCACACTTTTCTGCTATCTGTTTTAATTGATCCCTCGTGCAACCTTCCAAGTCCTCAGGCTTGCCTGATTCCACAAATGCTTGCACCTTATCCATCTTGTCCTGTGAGTCTTCCCAAGAGAGAGAATATACACCTGCGGTCACACAGTTTATCTATTTCAGCAAGGGTGTACAAATCCACTCTTGGACAGGGTGTGGGTGTGTCAGTTCACTCTCCCGGACACAGGCCCCCAATTTTGTCGCGGTGGTGGATTTGGTGGTGTTACCGCTGACGGACCACCCAACCCACAACTCGACAAATGCTCATATTTCACTAGATCACACTAGGCACTTCTGGCTCTTGGAGAGGGGCTCAACGTCACACGTTTAGGGGATGCGGCTCCAACACGCAGCCTTGTTGTCACGTGCACACACCCACTCGAGCCGCTGTGACTCCACTCTCTCCTTATGGAATATGACCTCCTCAATCCCCTTTATCTTCCTAGACTTCTGTCTTACCCTGTCCACAGCAGTGGTTCCTGTTTCTTGCTCTCTCTCTCCTTCTTTACTATTTCCTGGGAAGCCTCACTGGGACAAGTGCAAACACCAGCAAATTTGAATACATTTACTGGACGAAGTACATAACAATACACGCATACATATAATAATAATGATGAATCCTATACTCTGTACTATTATAATCAGGTTGCACTCCAACACCATCAGAACTCTATCCTCAGCTTGCTAAGTGGTATCCTATCTCTTGGTATTATCAACCTCCTCAAGTAGATTAAGTCTTACAATATAATGTTACACTACCATCAAGAGAATGTATACATATATATATACCTATAAACACATATAAGGCAAATCAGCATTTGAAAGCAATAACATACATATGTATATATCAGTATAAATGATCCGTGCCACACAACGAATCAATCGACCATTCTATCAGTCTTAGAATACATATATATCTGTAGGTACTCCTGCCTACGTCTGTAACTCTAAACTTCAATATACACCTCTTGGCACATAAATAGCAAACGATCACTCACCTCTCACTGCGTCGTTCACGCTAATGACAAACACTCTCACCTCCATACAAGTGATCAGTTAGAACTATTTCACTACCCTGACAACTTCAGGTTCCTCAGGGCTTAAACACCAGGATCCTCTGCAGCTCCTCCAGGCTGCTACCATGAAGATTCCTTGAACAACTATGGTGCCTCCCTACTCCTACTAGGGTCATCCACAGCTCTCCTGGCTGCTGCACCATAAAGTTTCCTCGAATAACTGTGGCACTTCACCACCTCTGCAGAAGCACGTGACACTCCTCCTCACTGCTTCTTCATAGCTCGGGGTCCTCTCCTCCCCTGCCTTGGAGTCTCATCAACCACTCCCTCTGTGCTGGCTTCCAAGTCCTCAGCAACTTCTTCCCCAAAGACAAACCTGCAACCCATTTGCATTCCAATAAATTGTTTCCCTTTTAACACATAAACAAAATTAATCATACAACATCTTTGTCTCCAATCTCTATCTGTCCTCTACATTTAATGAGAGTGGACTCCCCCGTGGGCGAGTCCATGCGCCACCTCGCTGGGCGAGCCTCACTCACGCTGGGAGGGGCCTCCTCCCTCAGGGCTCCTCCCTCAGAGCCGGGCTCCTTCAGTTGCCCGCCAGCGCTCAGAGAAGACGGACGTCGCTCCGCGCTCCTCCCACTTCACTCTCTTATTTTAGGCTTTCTGCCATACCAAAACATTTCTAACTTGAAAATAAACATCGCTACTGTCGCTGGGCACACGACCAACTACAAGCAAACACTATGAACTGGCTTAAATCGGGCTTACCACAGATTATCTGGTCGAGGGCGCTTCTCCCTCTGACAACGTCTGACCAGGGCGCTTGTCACAGCCCACAAAACTGTCACTGGGCGGCTTAATACTCTCTCCTCGCCGTCCAGGACTTGAGACCACACGTCCTCAGCTCGACTCAACAGCTGGAACGTCTGCACCTTCTCTTCTCTTGGAGATAATATCGCTAGGGGTCCCTTCTGGCGGGAGCTCGACGAAGCGCGGCTTTCCCCTGCGATGTCTGGCCTCAAGTGAGGTCATCGCCCTCCACAAGCGAGCCTCACGCCTCCAGTAACTTGTCCACATCTTCCAACAAGTCATTTATCTGTTTTTCTAGTCCATTGCCCATAATCTCAAACTTTTATATAAATGCAACACACTATTTTACATCTGTGTTATCGCCTCTATAATTCCTGGACCTTCCAGTTAGGTCAGGCTTGCTGAATAACTCTCAAAGGGTGAGACTCGTTTCTCCTGCAGGCTGAGATCATAACACAAAATAGCATCACTTCCCTGAAAAATGACTAGGACATAATTGTTCAAAATTTGTATTTTACGTATTTTTTCCTTTAGAATTAATGAAAGTCAAGTCAGCTTGCAAATACGTGTGACTTGGGTCTTCACTGATTTCTATTCTCTCGTAATAACATGTGATGTGTTCGGTGCTCCTTACTTGGCTAAGATAGAGGATGGCCTTTCTTTCATTTATTTCCTTGACCCTCATACAGGCTGGTGCTTCCACACGCGACAGCCTGTAATTGTCTGTAACACAAAGAGTTGCCTTTAAGTAATAGGCAAGGTTTCCCGTTATGCCTAGCTCCTCAATGATGTTATAGACGTGGGTGTCATGCTCTACACCGACGTTGATGCCTCCAGATTATATCACTTTCTGCTGGATAGCTTCGTCCAGAATAATCTTCTCTGACCCCAGAATGTTGACGAGACAGAAGATGCCTGGCGCTGACGCCAAGATGTCAGCCGCGTCAGATGGCATAATATTGCCTGCATTTAGTACCACAACTTTACCTACAGCGTCGGAGGTCAGCGCCACCGCTTCACTAATGGCCTGACTAATTACTGAACAATGCGGGGAGACGAGCCACGTCATCTACGTCGTTATCGAAAATACATCCAAACTAGTACTCTATAAATCCTGTATTTAAGACCGCAGGTTCGATTGTTTTAGCTAAGCTGACTTGTACTAGCCTGTTTAGCTATTAATGATAATCATTTAAACGGTATGTTACGCGGCAGCGACATTAACACAAAAAGTGTTCAAAACTTTTCGTTAATGTTGTTTACGTCAATAATAACAGCGTATTTAAGGACGAAATTTTCACTGTTTCTTATTTCATAGTTACTCATGTAATTATACAGGTTCCACCTGGATAACCTGGCAATGGGTTCACAAAACTGACATATTTTCATACCATTTTCATACACCTCAGCATTATTGGGGTACAATAAACATTTCGGACACTGTACCTGTTTGTCTGGCGAGACGCACACGAGTCTTGTGCCGATGTCAAGTTTGAAGCTCAAACTGGACTGTTAATTGTTGTGGAAGCTATGTTCCTCTGTAGCCTCCTGGAGCCCCATTTGATCTTGGCACTCCAGGTCTTCTTGAGGGAGTGCGGAGTCGTGAGAGGGCAGTACTACCGGCAGAAGTTTACTAAAGCCCCTACATCTTGTAGCGTCGAGCTCCCTCACGGCTTTTGTTAGTGCCTGTGAGTGTGACTCGTGGTCTTGGCTCCCGAGCGGATTAGATGATACATTTATTAAGCAGGTAGTAATTTTAGCGAGTTCGGTGGTGGTCATGTCTTTGTAAGGAAGAAGTTTGAAGGCAGCGCTCATCAGCTAATGCTGGCGGGTGAGTCGAGGAGCATGGTGCCTGACAAACTTTTGACAGAGTCGGTATTATTATCTGTATTATCATCACTATGACCGCTCTCCTCGATATTAATTTCGGTATTAATATCATCATTACGCCCGTTGTCCTGGGTATTAATTCTGTATTACCCTACAGAGTGGTATTAACGGAGCCAATATATGTGTCTGGCCTGGAAGACTCAACCTGGTCCTTATCATTGTCCATATCTTTCGACACAGACCTGAAGACGGTCTCCCTCAGACTCCCCTCGGAAACAGCAGCACAAAACTCTCACAATTTTCTTAATCACTGATAAACACATTTTGATGCGAGTAAATAAGTTTTAATTACCAAAATATATAGGTACAGTACAATCATCACATCTATAAATCTACTGCATAATTTAGTAAACTTAGAATGTAACGACTAAACTACACATCAGAAAGTTGAGAAAGACAAAGCTTTGGTCCGTCCTGGACAATCATCGATTCTTATAATGTATTAATAATGAACATGACATTCTCAGTCACGTTATTGTCACTCATCGTCTGATAACTTACAATGTACTAACCTGTTTGTGGAGATATTGTTTGGTGGTAGACAGCAGGAAGAATGTTGGAGAGAGTTGTGGGGAGGTTGTTAGTGAGAGTTGTGGGGAGGTTGTTAGTGAGAGTTGTGGGAGGTTGTTAGCGAGAGTTGTGAACAGTTGGTAGTGCGAGTTGTGAACAGTGGTAGTGAGTGTTGTGAACAGTTGGTAGTGAGAGTTGTGAACAGTTGGTAGTGAGAGTTGTGAACAGTTGGTAGTGAGTGTTGTGAACAGTTGGTAGTGAGAGTTGTGAACAGTTGGTAGTGAGAGTTGTGAACAGTGGTAGTGAGAGTTGTGAACAGTTGGTAGTGAGAGTTGTGAACAGTTGGTAGTGAGTGTTGTGAACAGTTGGTAGTGAGAGTTGTGAACAGTTGGTAGTGAGTGTTGTGAACAGTTGGTAGTGAGAGTTGTGAACAGTTGGTAGTGAGTGTTGTGAACAGTTGGTAGTGAGAGTTGTGAACAGTTGGTAGTGAATGTTGTGAACAGTTGGTAGTGAGAGTTGTGAACAGTTGGTAGTGAGTGTTGTGAACAGTGGTAGTGAGTGTTGTGAACAGTTGGTAGTGAGAGTTGTGAACAGTTGGTAGTGAGAGTTGAGAACAGTTGGTAGTGAGAGTTGTGAACAAGTTGTTAGCGAGAGTTGTGAACAGTTGGTAGTGAGTGTTGTGAACAGTTAGTAGTGAGAGTTGTTAACAGTTGGTAGTGAGAGTTGTTAACAGTTGGTAGTGAGAGTTGTTAACAGTTGGTAGTGAGAGTTGTTAACAGTTGGTAGTGAGAGTTGTTAACAGTTGGTAGTGAGAGTTGTTAACAGTTGGTAGTGAGAGTTGTTAACAGTTGGTAGTGAGAGTTGTTAACAGTTGGTAGTGAGAGTTGTTAACAGTTGGTAGTGAGAGTTGTGAACAGTTGGTAGTGAGAGTTGTGAACAGTTGGTAGTGAGAGTTGTGAACAGTTGGTAGTGAGAGTTGTGAACAGTTGNGTTAGTGAGAGTTGTGAACAGTTGGTAGTGAGAGTTGTGAACAGTTGTAGTGAGAGTTGTGAACAAGTTGTTAGTGAGAGTTGTGAACAAGTTGTAGTGAGAGTTGTGAACAGTTGGTAGTGAGAGTTGTGAAACAGTTGTGTAGTGAGAGTGTGAAAAGTTGTTAGTGAGAGTTGTGAACAGTTGTTAGTGAGAGTGTGAACAGTTGGTAGTGAGAGTTGTGAACAAGTTGGTAGTGAGAGTTGTGAACAGTGGTAGTGAGAGTTGTGAACAGTTGGTAGTGAGAGTTGTTAACAGTTGTTAGTGAGAGTTGTGAACAGTTGGTAGTGAGAGTTGTGAACAGTTGGTAGTGAGAGTTGTGAACAGTTGGTAGTGAGAGTTGTGAACAAGTTGTTAGTGAGAGTTGTGAACAAGTTGTTAGTGAGAGTGTGAACAAGTTGTTAGTGAGAGTTGTGAACAGTTGGTAGTGAGAGTTGTGAACAGTTGGTAGTGAGAGTTGTGAACAAGTTGTTAGTGAGAGTTGTGAACAAGTGTTAGTGAGAGTTGTGAACAGTTGGTAGTGAGAGTTGTGAACAAGTTGGTAGTGAGAGTTGTGAACAGTTGGTAGTGAGAGTTGTGAACAGTTGTAGTGAGAGTTGTTAACAGTTGTTAGTGAGAGTTGTGAACAGTTGTAGTAGTGAGTTGGTGTGAACAGTTGGTAGTGAGAGTTGTGAACAGTTGGTAGTGAGAGTTGTGAACAAGTTGTTAGTGAGAGTTGTGAACAAGTTGTTAGTGAGAGTTGTGAACAGGTGGTAGTGAGAGTTGTGAACAGTTGGTAGTGAGAGTTGTGAACAGTTGGTAGTGAGAGTTGTGAACAAGTTGTTAGTGAGAGTTGTTAGTGAGAGTTGTGAACAGTTGGTAGTGAGAGTTGTGAACAGTTGGTAGTGAGAGTTGTGAACAAGTTGTTAGTGAGAGTTGTGAACAAGTTGTTAGTGAGAGTTGTGAACAGTTGGTAGTGAGAGTTGTGAACAAGTTGGTAGTGAGAGTTGTGAACAGTTGGTAGTGAGAGTTGTGAACAGTTGGTAGTGAGAGTTGTTAACAGTTGTTAGTGAGAGTTGTGAACAGTTGGTAGTGAGAGTTGTGAACAGTTGGTAGTGAGAGTTGTGAACAGTTGGTAGTGAGAGTTGTGAACAAGTTGTATGAGAGTTGTGAACAAGTTGTTAGTGAGAGTGTGAACAAGTTGTTAGTGAGAGTTGTGAACAGTTGGTAGTGAGAGTTGTGAACAGTTGGTAGTGAGAGTTGTGAACAAGTTGTTAGTGAGAGTTGTGAACAAGTTGTAGTGAGAGTTGTGAACAGTTGGTAGTGAGAGTTGTGAACAAGTTGGTAGTGAGAGTTGTGAACAGTTGGTAGTGAGAGTTGTGAACAGTTGGTAGTGAGAGTTGTGAACAAGTTGGTAGTGAGAGTTGTGAACAGTTGTTAGTGAGAGTTGTGAACAGTTGTGTAGTGAGAGTGTTAACAGTTGTTAGTGAGAGTTGTTAACAGTGGTAGTGAGAGTTGTTAACAGTTGTAGTGAGAGTGTTAACAGTTGGTAGTGAGAGTTGTGAACAAGTTGTTAGTGAGAGTTGTGAACAGTTGGTAGTGAGAGTTGTGAACAGTTGTAGTGAGTGAGAGTGGAACAGTTGGTAGTGAGAGTTGTGAACAGTTGGTAGTGAGAGTTGTGAACAGTTGGTAGTGAGAGTTGTGAACAGTGGTAGTGAGAGTTGTGAACAGTTGTTAGTGAGAGTTGTGAACAGTTGGTAGTGAGAGTTGTGAACAGTTGGTAGTGAGAGTTGTGAACAGTTGGTAGTGAGAGTTGTGAAAAGTTGTTAGTGAGAGTTGTGAACAAGTTGTTAGTGAGAGTTGTGAACAAGTTGTTAGTGAGAGTTGTGAACAGTTGGTAGTGAGAGTTGTGAACAGTTGTAGTGAGAGTTGTGAACAAGTTGTTAGTGAGATGTGAACAAGTGTTAGTGAGAGTTGTGAACAGTTGGTAGTGAGAGTTGTGAACAGTTGGTAGTGAGAGTTGTGAACAGTTGGTAGTGAGAGTTGTGAACAGTTGGTAGTGAGTTGTGAACAGTTGGTAGTGAGAGTTGTGAACAGTTGGTAGTGAGAGTTGTGAACAGTTGGTAGTGAGAGTTGTGAACAGTTGTAGTGAGAGTTGTGAACAAGTTGTTAGTGAGAGTTGTGAACAGTTGTTAGTGAGAGTTGTGAACAAGTGGTAGTGAGAGTTGTGAACAGTTGGTAGTGAGAGTGTGAACAGTTGGTAGTGAGAGTTGTGAACAAGTTGTAGTGAGAGTTGTGAACAGTTGTTAGTGAGAGTTGTGAAAACAGTTGGTAGTGAGAGTTGTGAACAGTTGGTAGTGAGAGTTGTGAACAAGTTGTTAGTGAGAGTTGTGAACAAGTTGTTAGTGAGAGTTGTGAACAGTTGGTAGTGAGAGTTGTGAACAAGTGGTAGTGAGAGTTGTGAACAGTTGGTAGTGAGAGTTGTGAACAGTTGGTAGTGAGAGTTGGTAACAGTTGTAGTGAGAGTTGTGAACAGTTGGTAGTGAGAGTTGTGAACAGTTGGTAGTGAGAGTTGTGAACAGTTGGTAGTGAGAGTTGTGAACAAGTTGTTAGTGAGAGTTGTGAAACAGTTGTTAGTGAGAGTTGTGAACAGTGGTTAGTGAGAGTTGTGAACAGTGGTAGTGAGAGTTGTGAACAGTTGGTAGTGAGAGTTGTGAACAGTTGTAGTGAGAGTTGTGAACAGTGGTAGTGAGAGTTGTGAACAGTTGGTAGTGAGAGTTGTGAACAGTTGGTAGTGAGAGTTGTGAACAGTTGGTAGTGAGAGTTGTGAACAGTTGGTAGTGAGAGTTGTGAACAAGTTGGTAGTGAGAGTTGTGAACAGTTGGTAGTGAGAGTTGTGAACAGTTGGTAGTGAGAGTTGTGAACAGTTGTTAGTGAGAGTTGTGAACAGTTGGTAGTGAGAGTTGTGAACAGTTGGTAGTGAGAGTTGTGAACAGTTGGTAGTGAGAGTTGTGAACAAGTTGTTAGTGAGAGTTGTGAACAGTTGGTAGTGAGAGTTGTGAACAGTTGGTAGTGAGAGTTGTGAACAGTTGGTAGTGAGAGTTGTGAACAGTTGGTAGTGAGAGTTGTGAACAGTTGTTAGTGAGAGTGTGAACAGTTGGTAGTGAGAGTTGTGAACAGTTGGTAGTGAGAGTTGTGAACAGTTGGTAGTGAGAGTTGTGAACAAGTTGGTAGTGAGAGTTGTGAACAGTTGGTAGTGAGAGTTGTGAACAGTTGGTAGTGAGAGTTGTGAACAGTTGGTAGTGAGAGTTGTGAACAGTTGGTAGTGAGAGTTGTGAACAGTTGGTAGTGAGAGTTGTGAACAGTTGGTAGTGAGAGTTGTGAACAGTTGTAGTGAGAGTTGTGAACAGTTGGTAGTGAGAGTTGTGAACAGTTGGTAGTGAGAGTTGTGAACAGTTGGTAGTGAGAGTTGTGAACAGTTGGTAGTGAGAGTTGTGAACAGTTGGTAGTGAGAGTTGTGAACAGTTGGTAGTGAGAGTTGTGAACAGTTGGTAGTGAGAGTTGTGAACAGTTGGTAGTGAGAGTTGTGAACAAGTTGTAGTGAGAGTTGTGAACAGTGTTAGTGAGAGTTGTGAAGTTGTTGGTAGTGAGAGTTGTGAACAGTTGTGGTAGTGAGAGTTGTGAACAGTTGGTAGTGAGAGTTGTGAACAGTTGGTAGTGAGAGTGAACAGTTGTAGTGAGAGTTGTGAACAGTGGTAGTGAGAGTTGTGAACAGTGGTAGTGAGAGTTGTGAACAGTTGGTAGTGAGAGTTGTGAACAGTTGGTAGTGAGAGTTGTGAACAGTTGGTAGTGAGTTGTGAACAGTTGGTAGTGAGAGTTGAACAGTTGGTAGTGAGAGTTGTGAACAGTTGGTAGTGAGAGTTGTGAACAGTTGGTAGTGAGAGTTGTGAACAGTTGTAGTGAGAGTTGTGAACAGTTGGTAGTGAGAGTTGTGAACAGTTGGTAGTGAGAGTTGTGAACAAGTTGTTAGTGAGAGTTGTGAACAGTTGGTAGTGAGAGTTGTGAACAGTTGGTAGTGAGAGTTGTGAACAGTTGGTAGTGAGAGTTGTGAACAGTTGGTAGTGAGAGTTGTGAACAGTTGGTAGTGAGAGTTGTGAACAGTGGTAGTGAGAGTTGTGAACAGTTGGTAGTGAGAGTTGTGAACAGTTGGTAGTGAGAGTTGTGAACAGTTGGTAGTGAGAGTTGTGAACAAGTTGTAGTGAGAGTTGTGAACAGTGGTAGTGAGAGTTGTGAACAGTTGGTAGTGAGAGTTGTGAACAGTTGGTAGTGAGAGTTGTGAACAGTTGGTAGTGAGAGTTGTGAACAGTTGGTAGTGAGAGTTGTGAACAGTTGGTAGTGAGAGTTGTGAACAGTTGGTAGTGAGAGTTGTGAACAGTTGGTAGTGAGTTGTGAACAGTTGGTAGTGAGAGTTGTGAACAGTTGGTAGTGAGAGTGTGAACAGTTGGTAGTGAGAGTTGTGAACAGTTGGTAGTGAGAGTTGTGAACAGTTGGTAGTGAGAGTTGTGAACAGTGGTAGTGAGAGTGTGAACAAGTTGGTAGTGAGAGTTGTGAACAGTTGTTAGTGAGAGTTGTGAACAGTGGTAGTGAGAGTTGTGAACAGTTGGTAGTGAGAGTTGTGAACAGTTGGTAGTGAGAGTTGTGAACAAGTTGTTAGAGAGTTGTGAACAAGTTGTTAGTGAGAGTTGTGAACAGTTGGTAGTGAGAGTTGTGAACAGTTGGTAGTGAGAGTTGTGAACAGTTGGTAGTGAGAGTTGTGAACAGTTGGTAGTGAGAGTTGTGAACAGTTGTTAGTGAGAGTTGTGAACAGTTGGTAGTGAGAGTTGTGAACAGTTGGTAGTGAGAGTTGTGAACAGTTGGTAGTGAGAGTTGTGAACAGTTGTTAGTGAGAGTTGTGAACAGTTGGTAGTGAGAGTTGTGAACAGTTGGTAGTGAGAGTTGTGAACAGTTGGTAGTGAGAGTTGTGAACAGTTGGTAGTGAGAGTTGTGAACAGTTGTTAGTGAGAGTTGTGAACAGTTGGTAGTGAGAGTTGTGAACAGTTGGTAGTGAGATGTGAACAGTGGTAGTGAGAGTTGTGAAACAGTTGGTAGTGAGAGTTGTGAACAGTTGGTAGTGAGAGTTGTGAACAGTTGGTAGTGAGAGTTGTGAACAGTTGGTAGTGAGAGTTGTGAACAGTTGGTAGTGAGAGTTGTGAACAGTTGGTAGTGAGAGTTGTGAACAGTTGTTAGTGAGAGTTGTGAACAGTTGGTAGTGAGAGTTGTGAACAGTTGGTAGTGAGAGTTGTGAACAGTTGGTAGTGAGAGTTGTGAACAGTGTGTAGTGAGAGTTGTGAAAAGTTGTTAGTGAGAGTGTGAACAGTTGTTAGTGAGAGTTGTGAACAGTTGGTAGTGAGAGTTGTGAACAGTTGGTAGTGAGAGTTGTGAACAAGTTGGTAGTGAGAGTTGTGAAACAGTTGTTAGTGAGAGTTGTGAACAGTTGGTAGTGAGAGTTGTGAACAGTGGTAGTGAGAGTTGTGAACAGTTGGTAGTGAGAGTTGTGAACAGTTGGTAGTGAGAGTTGTGAACAAGTTGGTAGTGAGAGTTGTGAACAGTTGTAGTGAGAGTTGTGAACAGTTGGTAGTGAGAGTGTTGAACAGTTGGTAGTGAGAGTTGTGAACAGTTGGTAGTGAGAGTTGTGAACAGTTGGTAGTGAGAGTTGTGAACAGTTGGTAGTGAGAGTTGTGAACAGTTGTAGTGAGAGTTGTGAACAGTTGGTAGTGAGAGTTGTGAAACAGTTGGTAGTGAGAGTTGTGAACAGTTGGTAGTGAGAGTTGTGAACAGTTGGTAGTGAGAGTTGTGAACAGTTGGTAGTGAGAGTTGTGAACAGTGTAGTGAGAGTTGTGAACAGTTGGTAGTGAGAGTTGTGAACAGTTGGTAGTGAGAGTTGTGAACAGTTGGTAGTGAGAGTGTGAACAGTTGGTAGTGAGAGTGTGAACAGTTGGTAGTGAGAGTTGTGAACAGTTGGTAGTGAGAGTTGTGAACAGTTGGTAGTGAGAGTTGTGAACAGTTGGTAGTGAGAGTTGTGAACAGTGGTAGTGAGAGTTGTGAACAGTTGGTAGTGAGAGTTGTGAACAGTGGTAGTGAGAGTTGTGAACAGTTGGTAGTGAGAGTTGTGAACAGTTGTAGTGAGAGTTGTGAACAAGTTGTTAGTGAGAGTTGTGAACAGTTGGTAGTGAGAGTTGTGAACAGTTGGTAGTGAGAGTTGTGAACAGTGGTAGTGAGAGTTGTGAACAGTTGGTAGTGAGAGTTGTGAACAGTTGTTAGTGAGAGTTGTGAACAGTTGGTAGTGAGAGTTGTGAACAGTTGGTAGTGAGAGTTGTGAACAGTTGGTAGTGAGAGTTGTGAACAGTGGTAGTGAGAGTTGTGAACAAGTGGTAGTGAGAGTTGTGAACAAGTTGGTAGTGAGAGTTGTGAACAGTTGGTAGTGAGAGTTGTGAACAGTTGGTAGTGAGAGTTGTGAACAGTTGGTAGTGAGAGTTGTGAACAGTTGGTAGTGAGAGTTGTGAACAGTTGGTAGTGAGAGTTGTGAACAGTTGGTAGTGAGAGTTGTGAACAGTTGGTAGTGAGAGTTGTGAACAGTTGGTAGTGAGAGTTGTGAACAGTTGGTAGTGAGAGTTGTGAACAGTTGGTAGTGAGAGTTGTTAACAGTTGGTAGTGAGAGTTGTGAACAGTTGGTAGTGAGAGTTGTGAACAGTTGGTAGTGAGAGTTGTGAAACAGTTGGTAGTGAGAGTTGTGAACAGTTGGTAGTGAGAGTTGTGAACAGTTGGTAGTGAGAGTGTGAACAGTTGGTAGTGAGAGTTGTGAACAGTTGGTAGTGAGAGTGTGAACAGTTGGTAGTGAGAGTTGTGAACAGTTGTAGTGAGAGTTGTGAACAGTTGGTAGTGAGAGTTGTGAACAGTTGGTAGTGAGAGTGTGAACAGTTGGTAGTGAGAGTTGTGAACAGTTGTAGTGAGAGTGTGAACAGTTGGTAGTGAGAGTTGTGAACAGTTGGTAGTGAGAGTTGTGAACAGTTGGTAGTGAGAGTTGTGAACAGTTGGTAGTGAGAGTTGTGAACAGTTGGTAGTGAGAGTTGTGAACAGTTGGTAGTGAGAGTTGTGAACAGTTGGTAGTGGAGTTGTGAACAGTTGGTAGTGAGAGTTGTGAACAGGGTAGTGAGTTGTGAACAGTTGGTAGTGAGAGTTGTGAACAGTGGTAGTGAGAGTTGTGAACAGTTGGTAGTGAGAGTTGTGAACAGTTGGTAGTGAGAGTTGTGAACAGTTGGTAGTGAGAGTTGTGAACAGTTGGTAGTGAGAGTGTGAACAGTTGGTAGTGAGAGTTGTGAACAGTTGGTAGTGAGAGTTGTGAACAGTTGGTAGTGAGAGTTGTAACAGTTGTAGTGAGAGTTGTGAACAGTTGGTAGTGAGAGTTGTGAACAGTTGGTAGTGAGAGTTGTGAACAGTTGGTAGTGAGAGTTGTGAACAGTTGTAGTGAGAGTTGTGAACAGTTGGTAGTGAGAGTTGTGAACAGTTGTAGTGAGAGTTGTGAACAGTGGGTAGTGAGAGTTGTGAACAGTTGGTAGTGAGGTTGTTAAGTTGGTAGTGAGAGTTGTGAACAGTTGGTAGTGAGAGTGTGAACAGTTGGTAGTGAGAGTTGTGAACAGTTGGTAGTGA
>WNGS01056161.1:0-12082 GCA_020271785.1 Procambarus virginalis
TGGCGTGGCCAAGCCCCGTAACTGTGATGATCAAGATCAGACTTGACCACGGGGGATGGACCAGCAGTGTCGCTGTTTACTGGCCTCGGCCAATGGGTTTGTCGTGTCGGGGGAAAGCTGTGTTGTGTTTACATTTACAATTTAGGACCTTTGTCTTATGATCTTTGTACTGTGTGGCAGTGAATATGAGCAGCATCCTCACTGTCGTCTGTGGCAGTGAATATGTGCAGCATCCTCAGTCGTCTGTGACAGTGAATATGAGCAGCATCCTCACTGTCCTGTGTGGCAGTGAATATGAGCAGCATCCTCACTGTCCTGTGTGGCAGAGAATATGAGCACCATCCTCACTGTCATCTGTGGCAGTGAATATGAGCAGCATCCTCACCTTCCTATGTGGCAGAGAATATGAGCACCATCCTCACTTCATCTGTGGCAGTGAATATGAGCAGCATCCTCACTGCAATAAGACCTTATAAAATTACTCAGATTGCAAATGTATTTTGTTAATACGAACGTCAGAATAATAAATATTGATGTGTGGTAAATGTAACAGGTCTGCAGTGACGGACGGCTCAGTCTCCTTGTTGGAAAGTAAAAGGTGGATCCGTGGAGCGAACCAAGATGCTACCTAAACAAGGGGTGTAGGGGTTGTTCGTGGCTGTTGAAACTCCCAGAACGAGCTGGTGGATCGACAGCAACTTCTTGCTAACAATTCACAAACTTCACCAGTATTCGACCTCTTGAAACTTCCTCACGGTCACATTACATGATTAAGCATTTTTCCTAAAGTCGTAATCCACGTTAATGGCTTTTTTTGAACTATTTGTGTTTATCTCCATGACTTCCTCTGTCTTATGTATGTTTTAAGTTTATCTTCGAGTCTCTCTAGTTCTCTTTATCTCCGTAATATTCTCTCATTTCATCGTTGTTCCTCATTAAGAGGATGTCACGAAGAGGTCAGTCTCAAGATGTTATCGAAGCAAGCCATCAATTTGTCGGTCATTATTCTTCTGAGTGGATCGTGGCTCATACTCCTGATTTCCCTCCCGAGCGCGGCTCTCTGCACGCACAGGATCTGATTCTCCAGATCCCTAATTACGATACTATTATAGGGTCTTGCTTGTAATTACCCAGTACTAAAGGCTGTGTTCTTATAAGCCACGGAAAATTGCTTGTCAAGAGGCTGAAGTTCGCGTGTTTGAGGCTCTTGGCTCGTGCTAGTTGGGTCTGGCTCCCGGGCCCGCCTCGCTCTGGGGCCGGGTTTGGCTCCTGGGCCCGCCTCGCTCTGGGGCCGGGTCTGGCTCCCGGGCCCGCCTCGCTCTGGGGCCGGGTCTGGCTCCTGGCCCGCCTCGCTCTGGGGCCGAGTCTGGGTGCCCAATTAATCTCTCTCTCTTGACTCTTTGAGGATTGAGCTGTCCGAAGCGATGCGTTCACAGCGTGTATACGCGGCTCATTTAGAAGCCTAAAACGAGCGTTTATTTACCATTTAAACAGGGTTTTAAAGGAGGTTGTGTTCCGGGCGGGACGGAAGTGGTTGGGCACGTTTTCTGTCTTCTAATGCCTTGGTTTACCCGGGAGTTGGGCAACGGGTGTGGATTGCTTGCTTGCTTGGGAGGGTTATTAGTTTCGAGCATAGGGGACCTTGATACAAGCCTGCCCCCCTCCCCTCCCATCCCCCTCTCATCCCCTCCCTCTCTCACCTCCTCTCTCTCTCTCTCTCACACCCCTCTCTCTCTCTCTCTCTCACACACCCCCTCTCTCTCTCTCTCTCTCTCTCACACACCCCCTCTCTCTCTCTCTCTCTCTCACACCCCCTCTCTCTCTCTCTCTCTCTCTCTCTCACACCCCCTCTCTCTCTCTCACACCCCCTCTCTCTCTCTCACCCCCTCCCTCTCTCTCACACCCCCTCCCTCTCTCTCACACCCCCTCCCTCTCTCTCACCCCCCCTCTCTCACCCACTCCCCTCTGATCTCCCCCTCCCTCTCTCATCCCCCCTCCCTCTCTCATCCCCCCTCCCTCATCCCCCCTCCCTCTCTCATCCCCCCTCCCTCTCTCATCCCCTCTCCCCCCCTCTCTTTTGCCCGCTATGTTCTGGTAGGGACTGTCCCCGCCTCGTCTCCATCTCCTGGACCCCTTTTCATTCTCCTCCATCTCCCATTCAAAGATAAGGTGGCGGCAAAGAGCAGCTGGTTGCCCCTAATGGCCGGTTACCGTCGACCAATTTATTCCAAATTACTTGTCGGCCGTCAAGTGCCTTGTTGGTGACGGGAAGGGAACTATCGGGAGAAGCGCCAAGACATTACGACTATATAGCACTGGGAAGGAATGAAGATTTGGGATGGGACGGGAGTGAGAAGGAATGGTGCCCAACCACTTGGACGGTCGGGGATTGAGCACCGACTTGCAAGAAGCGAGACTGTTGCTCTACCGTCCAGCCCAAGTGGCACCTTTTGGGCGTTTGCCACTTAACAGTGGGTCCCACTCCCTTACCAACGGGGTCCCCCCCACTCCCTTACCAACGGGGTCCCCCCCCCCACTCCCTTACCAACGGGGTCCCCCCCACTCCCTTACCAACCCGTTGGTAACAGCAGTGTGTCCCGGCCGCCCCCGTGTGGGTTAGGTAACGAGGCGGATGATAACGAGACAGCTATGCCACACTGGGCAGTACTTGAACGAAGTTTTTCACCTCGTTTTTCATTAGTGCCTAAAACTGCGGAAATACGTTCTGGAGCGGCATTATAATATAATTTAAGGGTGTAGAAAGTTTTTAATGTAAAAAGGTTAAGATGGTTATTTTTTTTATTCCGACTTTTCCTCGTTCTTGGTCCGAGAGAGAGACCTGGAAGTGCCTCCCGTGGGGACGTAGAGCCAGTGCCGCCCCGCACAAGGCCCTCAGAGCTCGAGAAAGTATGCTAAAGGAATTTCTCAATATTTGGATCTGTCTTGGTTAGTTCCTTGGAAGGACAAGTCAAGAGTAGTTAACAGATGGAATGCATTAGGCAGTGATGTGGTGGAGGTTGACTCCATACACAGTTTCAAATGTAGATATGATAGAGCCCAATAGGCTCAGGAACCTGTACACCTGTTGATTGACGGTTGAGAGGTGGGACCAAAGACCCAGAGCTCAACCCCCTCCGCAAGCACAACTAGGGGAGTACAGTCGCAGAGCCAATACATCGTCTAGAATACTGCATTTTGACTGTCTAAATCCCCTAACGCCGCTAAAAATAATATACTAAAATAAAATGTCGCGTTTTCTATACGTGAGCCATCGGTTAGGTTAGGTTCGGTGCATTTAGTACACCACTTTAGCGACGTTGTGACTGCTGGAGAGGACGGGCAGGCAGTGATGAATGGCCAGAGCGCTCGTCACCTGATATGTTTATGCATGTTTTTATATTTTTTTTTTGCGCATGTTTGGTGGAGGTTGTTTGTGTATGTTCTTGAGTGTATCTGGTGGTGTAGAACAAGTGTACGCTGTGTGTGTGGGGGGGGGGAGGGGGTGTGTTTACCAGAGGGATGGATGTACAAGTGGATGTTCACCCTGCTGGGTACACTCCTGCCACACCTCTCTGTGTACTGGCGGTGCTTGGTGCTGGCGAGTTTGTTGAGTCCATGTTGTCTCACGTGGAAAATACTGGAGGGCCAAGTACCAAATCTGCACAGTAAAATAACAACGTACTGGATTAAATTTAAATTTTGCCCCGAGGGGCGAGTTTATTGGACAGCGTCACTCATCCTGTGAGTGGACACACCGCCATAGTGACAGTATTGGGCAGCGTCACTCATCCTGTGAGTGGACACACCGCCATAGTGACAGTATTGGGCAGCGTCACTCATCCTGTGAGTGGACATACCGCCATAGTGACAGTATTGGGCAGCGTCACTCATCCTGTGAGTGGACACACCGCCATAGTGACAGTATTGGGCAGCGCCACTCATCCTGTGAGTGGACACACCGCCATAGTGACAGTATTGGGCAGCGTCACTCATCCTGTGAGTGTACACACCGCCATAGTGACAGTATTGGGCAGCGCCACTCATCCTGTGAGTGGACACACCGCCATAGCAGCATGTACAACACTCCCCAATAGGAAGAAAACCCGCTGGGTTGTTCATCCTGTCAGAGTGAACGATATGGAAGAAAATGCAGAATAGAACCAGTGAAGAGCAGGAGTGCCATAGGCACAGAGAACACTGTATGAACATTAGAGGTCCGCGGTTGTTAAACACCTCCCAGCGAGCATAAGAAATATTGCCGGAACAACCGTGTACATCTTCAAGAGGAAACTAGATAGTTTTCTACAAGGAGTGCCAGACCAACCGGGCTGTGGTGGGTGTGGGGGCCTGCGGGGCGCTCCAAGCAACAGCCTGGTGGACCAAACTCTCACACGTCAAGCCTGGCCTCGGGCCGGGCTTGGGGAGTAGAACAACTCCCAGAACCCCATCAACCAGGCAGGTATGGCACTTGTTAAGACCCTAGTGCCACTCTCGGGTTGTATATTGTGCCACACTAACTGCCCCATCCAAGGCCTGGTAAAATACTCTCTAATTCATTCGATAAAGCATCAAATTGTACTCCTGGATCGCAGCCGAGACAATGGCTCCCCTAGTTTATACCTGGAAAATGGCACCCTAGTTTATACCTGGAAAATGGCTCCCTACTTTACACCTGGAAAATGGCACCCTGCTTTGAAAAATGGCACCATACAGCCAGCCTGATCAGAAACCGAGCCGTGAGGGACATGGATCCTCGGAACGAGCTCCAGGTAAACCTTTGCTTAGGTCCTGGTGAACGGCAAGTCCCATTTAGCCCAGCCCAAGCCCTGGAGTCCGAACTTCTATTTTCAACTCGGGAGAGAGAAATTGACATTCCGCTCGGGTGATAGTAGGGAAG
This sequence comes from Procambarus virginalis, assembly GCA_020271785.1. Lineage (NCBI taxonomy): Eukaryota > Metazoa > Arthropoda > Malacostraca > Decapoda > Cambaridae > Procambarus > Procambarus virginalis. The sequence goes on from WNGS01056161.1 coordinate 4,898, forward strand.
GACTTAAGTTGAACACAGTGGCGCCCAAGTTGGTGGATGTGAGGACGACAACGGCGGCGTGTAGAGGGCACGATGCCGGTAAACCTTCGATGTAAACCAACGTAAACCAGAAATGTAAATTGTTAACGTTTTACAACTTTGTATTAGTGTGAAAGTAGTAGCAATATGGTTGTGGTTACTATGTTGGGCATGATGTAGCTGGGCATGACGTACCCCTGGGCATGACGTACCCCTGGGCATGACGTACCCCTGGGCATGACGTACCCCTGGGCATGACGTACCCCTGGGCATGACGTACCCCTGGGCATGACGTACCCCTGGGCATGACGTACCCCGGGGCATGACGTACCCCTGGGCATGATGTAGCTGGGCATGACGTACCCCTGGGCATGACGTACCCCTGGGCATGACGTACCCCGGGGCATGACGTACCCCTGGGCATGATGTACCCCTGGGCATGACGTACCCCGGGGGCATGACGTACCCCGGGGGCATGACGTACCCCGGGGGCATGACGTACCCCGGGGCATGACGTACCCCGGGCATGACGTACCCCGGGGGCATGACGTACCCCTGGGCATGACGTACCCCTGGGCATGACGTACCCCTGGGCATGACGTACCCCGGGGCATGACGTACCCCGGGGGCATGACGTACCCCTGGGCATGACGTACCCCTGGGCATGACGTACCCCGGGCATGACGTACCCTGGGCATGACGTACCCCGGGCATGACGTACCCCGGGGCATGACGTACCCCTGGGCATGACGTTCCCCTGGGCATGAATGATTTCATTCACCTCACGTGTCCTCGAGGTTCGTGCAAGATAAGGGGTTAATTTGTTTTTACGTTATCATCGAGGCTCTTAGGGAGGATGTTATCCTTGTGAGGCGACACAGGTATCACTGGTTATCTTAAGATGATTTCGAGGCTTAGCGTCCCCGCGGCCCGGTCCTCGACCAGCCCTCCTTTTTGTTACACATCCCCAGGAAGCAGCCCGTAGCAGCTGTCTAACTCCCAGGTACCTATTTACCGCTAGGGGAAGAGTACGTCACTTTTCAGAGGTATGAACTCACCCCTGGTGGTGTCTGTACCAAGGATGTAAGGCCCTAGTAGTAGGCATCCATCAGTCTCGGGAGACTATGGAGTTAAAGCCTGGGTAGGTCCATATGGAGGAGAAGCTGTTACCCATGCAGCGAGTCCCCTATCCACGGCGCCGAAGGTTTTCAATGGAAATGCAAACGCCTATCCTCAGTACAATTAACATGCTGATGCTTTAAGAAAGGGCTGTATTAGCACAGGAAACAAGACTCCTTTCTCTTTTATCCAAATATTTCTGTACACCTTTGTAGTGTGTGGCTGTTTCTGTACGTGTTCCTGTATTGACAAAGCGCCATCTGGATCCATTATGGGTAGCAGTATAATATCGAGGGGTTCGACTACTTTCCCCATAACAATTGTGCGTCAGAGGTGCCACTGTAAAAATTGTGCGAGTCTCCGCCGTTAAATTTTTACGAACAGAAAACGAGTCAGGGAGCGTCGTTTTCCTTGGGTATATTAGCGAGGAGGAACCGTTGTCCTAGCCGAGTCATAAAGTGCCGGGATGGTAGGGGAGCTGTGCCAGCCGCCCACCAAGCTATGGCTAGGGTGGGCTTGTGGGATGGGTGGGCTAGAGGGATGGGTGGGCTAGAGGGGGTGGGTGGGCTGGCAGAATACAAAGAAAGGCTGATTTCAACGGGGAGCGAAATAGTTAATAAAACGATATTTTCTTAGTCTGTCGCCGAGTGGATAGAACTCCATCACACGTGGATTTAGGGACATCCTGCACGTGGATTTAGGGGCATCCTCTACGTGGATTTAGGGGCATCCTCTACGTGGATTTAGGGACATCCTCTACGTGGATTTAGGGACAGCCTGCACATGGATTTAGGGACATCCTCCGCATGGGTTTAGGGATCTCCTCCAAGTGGATTTAGGGACATCCTCCACGTGGATAAAAAGGCCTCCTCCACGTGGAGTTAAAGACCTCCACGTGGATTTAAAGACCTTCTCCACGTGGATTTAAAGACCACCTCCACGTGGATTTAAAGACCCCCCCCCCTCCACGTGGATTTGCCTGAAGTAGTACTGGAGTAGGCCTAGCTACGCCTGAAGGAGTAGAGGCCTTGAGGGCTTTTCATGAAATTAGTTCTTTGGATGCTGATGACGAGAGAAGTGTTCTTCTATGCAAATTTCGTGTGTTTATTAAGGCTGTCGAGTAAGGGGAAGGGTTCCCGCCAGGGTGGCGTGACGCAGGGGTCCAGGGTGGCGTGACGCAAGAGGTCTAGGGTGGCGTGACGCAAGAGGTCTAGGGTGGCGTGACGCAAGGGTCCAATTGGGTCACGGTATTTTTTGAGAGAGTGGAACAACTGTGAAGATGGTGGGAGATGAGTAGGAGTTTTTAAGACAATGTAGGTGGGAAATGCTGAAAAAAGGTGGCAAAAAACATTACTACCACCACCACCAACACCACCATCACCTCCACCAACCACCACCACCAGCAGCCACCCCCACCAACCACCCCCACCAACCACCCCCCAAGGCTGATGGGACGACAATAATCAAACGAGGTCTTTGTGAGATTTTTCTCTACGCCTACCTCCCTTAGGAGGTGGACTACAAGTTTAAAGGCTGCTCTTGGCAGTTAAGCATGAGTCCAGTAGAAAAAGGAGAAGCGGGAGCAAACCGCCAGGCTTCCACCAGCAGGGGTGAAAACCTGTCCACAATAGGCCGCTGGTTCCTCCTAGTTAAACATGACGTTAAAACCAATAAAGGGTAACCGACGGGTTCTCACAATCAAATTTTATATTTGTTGTGTGGCGCTATGAATTGGAATTCGAATTCCCAGGAGCGCAGCCGTCATATCAAAGATTTAAAACAGCAATATCAAATATATATCAGAACAATGGGAGTGGTACAGAATAGTTGAAGGTTGACATCAAAGACTGTTAACAAATAACAATTTATTATAACAAGAGACTAGACTACTACATTAAAACAAAAGAATGTCAATGACGTTACTCGAACATAAGCGTGCCCACAGAGGAATCAACACGCAAGCAAGAACTAACAGATCTATAATCACAATTACAACAAATGACACAGTGAGTTCTGGAACACGTCTCCAGTAACCTCCTAACTGTTCTACGCCTCAGTGCAGTCTACACCTGCAATAGCGGTTGCAATGCAATCAAATCAGTAGCCTTTCAATGACATCAATAACTAATGGGTTCACTGGCAACTCCAGCACCCTTCCTCAAATTAATCTTTACGTTAATGTCCATCCAGTGGCACCATAACCAACAGCTAAATAGCAACCCTTGCTGTGTGGCTGCATACTGAACTAACCTGAACACAGGTGTGCCCACTGATGACGCAATATTGCAAACTCAAAGAAAAATATCACAGACTAAGTTACACCACAGCGTGTGATTTAATTACGTTACAGTCCAACCAGTGGCATTTGCAACACAGCTATTCAACAGCCCCTCGAGAAATGACAGCAGGCTCCATCCTGCTGACACTTCGGGCTGACAACATGAACTAACTGAACAATCTATCCACTGATGACACAAGCAAGCAATCAATAGTGACACGACTTCCTAGTGGCAACTACTCTAATCACAAGCTTAAGGCCCTCCAGTCCAACAGGAGCGACCCCCGTAATCCGGTGGGTAGTCTAACAGTGACTCACCCCTATCACAACTAAAGTGAACACAGTCAGGCAAGGTGGGATTCTGGGACACAGCTCCACTCATCCCTAAGTTACTTTACCCTCGTCACTAGACGATAACCAAAAGAAATTGCCTTAATCAATTGCAACATTGATTATGTGAATAATGATGGAAATTGACTGATCACAGCAGTCAGCAACAAGTACTACTTTAATCACAACAAGTGTCTCACTCTAGACAACAACATGAAAGTACTCTACGTTAACACAAGTCCTCTTGTCACAATAACTCAAACTCTTAAATTACATCACACTTGACTCCTTGCAAGTATTCAGTGAGTAATTCTTAATTAAGGTCAAACGGACCACTAATTACATCCCAATTGAGTTACGTTAACTAAGCCTACCCCAAGTGGGTGGCTTCTCAACAGTCTGTGTATCACTAATTACGTTTACTTACTAATGAGTGCTAATTACCCTAATTAGCCTTGAGCAATTAATTAACTGTCACCAGGACCGATAATTAATCATACATAAATACGTCTCACTCCGCACTGCCTAAGCAGGTCTCATCAAACACTGTGAATTCACGGAAGAGGAGTTAATTACCCTAATTAACAATGAGTGCAACTTAATCCACTGTCACCAGACAGAATATGATTAATATAACGTATTATGCTAACCCCATGACCTCGCTTTACCGAGTCATCTGAGTCCTCAAGACTCCAGACGTTAATTACTCCACTAATTATCATGAGCCACTAATTGCCCCAACCCTGAAAGGCAGTTAGTCTCGAGCAACTGACGTTAGCACTATCACTGACAGACTCTGACAGATCCTCTCCCACTACGTGAATTCATGATGAGAATGCTAATTACATAATTAGCTAGAGTGGTCAATTAATTGTCACACGGACAATCAATTGCACCGGACACGTATTCCCACAAGCTCAAGTTCAGCACTGTTCTCCCATAACAGCACTCACTCATTCAACAACTTCAAGTGTGCACCCCCTTATCCAGTTAATTACCCCTAATTAACTCACTGAATCCTTAAGTACTCAACACAACTTAAAGAAACAAAGTAACCCTAAGGTTACATAGGTCACACATATAATGGCATGCAAAACATAAAATAGCACTGCCCACATACAGTTGCGACTACTGCAACTCGTTAATTACTATGCCCACACAGTAATGACACACGGTTTTGCAACACTCAAGGTATACCAATCTTACTGTCCCTCTAATCTTGCAAACGTTGCAAAAGATCGCCCGATCCCGGTGGCTTCAGCAAGACAATATACGTTAATATAAGACACCGTCGCTCTACGCGGACAGCTGGCACTAATTCTCCCATAATTAGGCAAATTAACAAATTGCTCGCTCCCATTAAGTGACTGAGAATTTCCCTGAATACTCAAAGGGTCCCTTAAATCCTCAACACAGTTCCTAGGACAGTAATACGTATACCTGATAACACTGCACAAACCTGCACATAATGATACCGTCAGCATGCCCCCCATGCTAATGACATCATTAGGCAATCAGTCAGCGATCACATCTACTGACTCACCACACAACACAGTACAACAATCATGCAAATGAAACACATGGAAATGCCTTACATAAACAATGTAAATTAATCACCAGGACATATACAGACCTCAGGATATCCACTAATAACCCTGCCCCACGGGCCTGCTTAATTAACTCTAACCTGGCCTAATTACATAATGAGGTACCATGGCACTAACCAAGGCTGGACGATTATACAGAATCGCCAGACTGGATCATTATATGATGATTTCTCTACACTGACTGGTCCCAAACTCTAGTCAGTCTACACACAACAATATATCTACAGATATATAATTATAACACTACGTGATTTACAGTGACAATTTCCCTCTCCAGGTACTGCCCCACAGTCACCTGGGCATGCCACAGACGGGCGTCTCAGCTACTTCCCTAGCCTGGCCGGGCTAGGGCTCACACAACTTTTCTATGATTCCACTAATCTGAGACACCGATAAAGTACTCACGTTTCCGTCCACACATTTCCTCATTTCCCAGGTCCTTACCACCTGGCTGTCAACACTTAGCTTGCTCCTCGTGCGTCGACAAGATGTGGCCTAGGCTGTCCTGGGAATGTGGCCAAGGGGGTGGCCAAAGGTGGTGGCCAACATGTGGCCACTGCGTGGCCTTCAGGAGGGTGGCCACGGGTGGCGCGTGACGTCACAGCACCCCACCCCACCCCACCCGAGCAGCTCGCGCGCGTGTAAGTGGTGGCCCGGGCCGGGCCGCACGGGTGGCCAGGGGTTGGCCACGTGGCGCCTGGGTTATACACACATGAGGATGGGGGATCACTAACAACCCCATCATACCAGAGCATGACTCGCTCTTACACTGGGGTGACAGGGTGACACTGGCCGGCGTCACCTACCACATGGACGACGTCGGGCGGAATTCAAAGTCCAAGTCCCAGTTTCTCGCAAATTTGGGCTTCGACACACCCAGGGTGGCTGGAGTGCCATGCAATATGAGTAAACAGAACGACAGGAGCGATAACGGTGGTGGGGTGGCAGGCCCGCCACCCCCCACCTAGACACTTCTCACACCCTGGCTGCCCAATTCAAACTAAACTCTCTTGGCGGCTAGAGAGGCTCACATGCCCATATTTCTCCCCCTACCTTGTCTTGACCAATCAGCAGGAAGCCGGCACTGTCCTGATGCCGCTTCCAATGACAGCTTTTCGCGCCAAAACTCGGCATAGGAGTAGGGGTGCCTAGACCAATCACACGGCCCCTCGCCTGTGGCGTGGCGTGACGTCACAAGGAGGGTGAGGCCTAACACAACGTCTCAACGTCTCCCTTGGTGGGGGGAGGCAGCGTTCGCCCCACTGTCCCCCCTCCACCTCTAACGGTTTTTGTTATACTACCCTCTCTGTTTCACAGAACAGGCAAATTTTGCTGTAATTCTCTCTACAGAGCAATCACAGACCTCTCATTAGTTTTAACTGCCAGCATTTAACATAAGCTTTCATATGACACCCAACAAGTATATGTAAATTTGAAAGCTTCAGTTTCTAGAGTCCCTAGAGCGACTAGCCTATTCTAGAAACTAGGAAAACTAGCTGAGGAGATTCTACATCTCCTCACACTACCTCCCACTAAAGAATATATTTTCCTGCAAGGAAAATACATTCAAAACACCAGCTAGTTTTCTGCACACACCTGCCCAACAGGTGTACTAGCTAAACAGTGTTAGTGTAACTCTGTTTCCTATACATCACTGGCCTGAGGGTCCTGTGTACTACCACCGGATCACCCTGGTGGTGCTGCCTGACCTGGAGTGGCAACATGTTCGGCTCTAGCTCTGGTCCTGGCCGGTTCAACACCTCGCACCATTTCCATCACTGAACCTCCCATTTCCATCCTCGTCTGTGTCATACGGACACATGAGCAACACAT
>WNGS01056162.1:7592-20391 GCA_020271785.1 Procambarus virginalis
GAAATGGAACTAGCGAGTCTAAATGGATTCAAAAAAACAGCCACTCATATTTAAATGATGGGACTGTACCATGTATGTATATAGACGAAAGAGTACAGCACTTCCTTCCACCCTGGCAGATAGTACCTTTTGATATCCTGACCCCTGCATACCCCACCAAGAAACTAATCACAAACAACCCTCATGCTCAGCTTGCTGCTAAATTAAGCACCATAGACACATTCACAATATACAAGCTGAAAACAACATTGCACAGACCATATACACTGACGGATCACTCAATACAGTTACAGGAAGGGCAGGAAGTGCTGTTATTGCTCATCAGCCCGATGGCAGCACAATTCAAAGGAATGTACGAATTAGTAACTGGGCGTCCACTATGCAAGCCGAGTTGGTAGCGATACTGGTAGCACTCGTAATTATTGACAACACTGAAGTAGACAGCTTAATTATTTCTGACTCCCTTTCCTCACTACGAGCAATAAACAGTTTGCAATCAAGTAATAACGTGCTTGTCTTGGAAGCTAGACATAGATATATAAGAATACTTAGCAAGAGGGTAAATATAAAAATGTTGTGGATTCCTTCTCACATTGGCCTGCAGGAACATAATAAAGTTGGCGACCTTGCTAAAGTTGCAGTAAATAAAGACAGTATTGAACGAAATCTTGAGTTATCAAATATGTCCCTTAAAAGTGTCATTAGACGAGAACTCCAGGATGGATGTGAAGAAAGTAGAACTGTGCAAACTGGAATCAGCAGGTCCATTGTACATCACAATGAAATGTGTGAAGTAAAACATGTGTATGGAGCAAGTAACAAAGTCAGTAGACTAACAGATGTTGTCACAGCTCATATAAGACTTGGCTACAAGTATCTCTGGCAGTTCGGCTTGTATAGGGATCTAGATGAAGTAAAGTGTAAAGTGTGTGGACAAAGACAGGGACACACACTCGAACACTATATCTCGGATTGTAGTAAAAGTGAGCCATTTAGAGATAAATCTAAGCTCACTCTGTATGATATGGCAACCTATCTTATTACCATGGATAAAATACCTGAAATCCTTGCACTATATCCATATTTCGCTCCCAGTAGCTAAACGACATATGAGATTGAGAAACTAAGTATTGTGAAGACTAATAATAAACAGCAGCTCCCCTATGACTGTAATGTCTCCATTGATCAAACAATTATGTATTAGCTATAAGACCTACCATTAATATATAATGACTTACTGTAAATATATAGCTCTTGAAATAAAACATTCTCTGTAACTAGCTGACATGTAACTATAAGGTGTGAAGGATAGATGAAATTGTTTATGTAATAATCAAAGATGAGGTCTGATAGACCTTTTGTGCCCTCTGTAATGCTTTGGCGCTACCGCTAGCCGCCTCAGATGGCAACAATCATTTGCTGTTCACAGTTTCTATGGCACCTCTGCTCTTCACAGGGACTATTGCACCTCTGCTCTTCACAGGGACTATGGCACCTCTGCTCTTCACAGGGACTATTGCACCTCTGCTCTTCACAGGGACTATTGCACCTCTGCTCTTCACAGGGACTATGGCACCTCTGCTCTTCACAGGGACTATGGCACCTCTGCTCTTCACAGGGACTATGGCACCTCTGCTCTTCACAGGGACTATGGCACCTCTGCTCTTCACAGGGACTATTGCACCTCTGCTCTTCACAGGGACTATTGCACCTCTGCTCTTCACAGGGACTATGACACGTCTGCTCCTCACAGGGACTATGGCACCTCTGCTCTTCACAGGGACTATTGCACCTCTGCTCTTCACAGGGACTATGGCACCTCTACTCCTCACAGGGACTATGGCACCTCTACACCTCACAGGGACTATGGCACCTCTACTCCTCACAGGGACTATGGCACCTCTACTCCTCACAGGGACTATGGCATCTCTACTCCTCACAGGGACTATGGCATCTCTACTCCTCACAGGGACTATGGCATCTCTACTCCTCACAGGGACTATGGCACCTCTGCTCCTCACAGGGACTATGGCACCTCTGCTCCTCACAGGGACTATGGCACTTCTGCTCTTCACAGCGTCTATTTTGCATTTCGTACAATAACCTTTGCTGAAGTATGCTGTTATTTTTTCTATAAAAAATGTGGCTTCCAGTATCTTCCATGTTTATATCATGGGGAAACGTTTCGTCTCTTTTCTAGAACGTCCATTCTGAGAGCTTTGAGACTATTGCATTAATTTCGTGCCTTTATTGTGTCTGTGTGTGTGTTGTATATGTTTCTTTATTCCCTCTGTTATAGAAATCTCTTGGTCCTAGAAATCATTTAAGAGTATCGAGCATTACTGAAGGCAAGATGGGACAAATGGTAAGAATAGATAAGGTATAGTGAAGGAATCCCGGGATTTGAACGCTATCATAATCTATCCGAGAACGTTCATTGGTGTCGCTATATTTGCTTTGTTCATCACACTAAGCGTTTAGTGGTCAGATATGATCACTACCAGATATTTTACGTGTTGTTTTCCTTCTTTGGACATATATTACATTTAACCGTTATTCATTTGTATAAAACTACACCAACACCACACCCACACCACACCCACACCACACCCACATCACACCCACACCCATACCACACCACAGTGGCGAGATGTCACCAGCGGAGTTCCACAGGGCTCTGTCCTCGGACCCATCATGTTTCTAGTATATGTAAACGACCTTCCAGAGGGTATAGACTCATTCCTCTCAATGTTTGCTGATGATGCAAAAATTATGAGAAGAATTAAAACAGATGAAGATAGACAGAGACTACAGGACGACCTGGACAAACTGGAGGAATGGTCTAGAAAATGGCTGCTAAAGTTCAACTCAGGAAAGTGTAAAGTAATGAAATTAGGCGAAGGGAGCAGAAGGCTGAACATAAGGTACCATCTGGGAGGTGAAATCCTACAAGAGTCAAATACAGAGAAAGATCTGGGGGTTGATATCAAACCGAACCTATCCCCAGAGTCCCACATCAAAAGGATATCATCAGCGGCATATGCTAGACTGGCCAGCATAAGAACTGCCTTTAGAAACTTGTGTAAGTAATCGTTCAGGACCCTGTATACCACTTATGAGAGACCAATCCTGCAGTATGCAGCTCCAGCCTGGAGTCCATACCTAGTTAAACACAAGACGATGTTAGAGAAGATTCAGAGGAATGCCACCAGACTGGTCCCTGAACTGAGAGAAATGAGCTACGAGGAAAGGCTAAGGGAGCTGAACCTCACAACCCTGGAAAACAGAAGAGTAAGGGGAGACATGATAACCACCAACAAAATTCTCAGGGGAATTGACAGGGTGGACAAAGACAAACTCTTCAGCACGGGTGGGACACGAACAAGGGGACACAGGTGGAAACTTAGTGCCCAGATGAGCCACAGAGACGTTAGAAAGAATTTTTTCAGTGTCAAGGTAGTTAACAAATAGAATGCATTAAGTAGTGTTGTGGTGGAGGCTGACTCCATACACAGTTTCAAGTGTAGATATGATAAAGCCCAATAGGCTCAGGAATCTGTACACCAGTTGAATGACAGTTGAGAGGCGGGACCAAAGAGCCAGAGCTCAGCCCCCGCAAACACAACTAGGTGAGTAACCGACACCACACCCACATCACACACACCACACCTACACCACGCCCACACCACATCCACACCACACCCACACCACACCCACACCACACCCGCACCCACACCACACCCACACCACACCCACACCACACCCACATCACACCCACACCACACCTACACCACGCCCACACCACACCCACACCACACCCACACCACACCCACACCACACCCGCACCCACACCACACCCACACCACACCCACACCACACCCACACCACACCCACATCACACCCACACCACACCGGCTGTAAGCAGGTTTGTCCCAGCCCAACAGGAAAAAACAGAGAAGCAAAGGAAGAATCCGTGGTTTAATAGGGAATGTATGAAAGCAAAGGAGCTGAACAAAAGGGCATGGAGGAACTTCCGTAATAACAGAACACCAGAAAGTAGAGAGAGATACCAGAGAACCAGGAACGAGTATGTCAGTGTGAGAAGAGCAGCTGAGAAAAGGTATGAAAATGATATAGCTAACAAAGCCAAGACTGAACCAAAGCTACTACACAGTCACATCAGGAGGAAGACAACAGTGAAGGAACAGGTGATTAAACTTAGGGTGGGCGAGGACAGGTACACAGAGAATGACAAAGAGGTGTGTGAAGAACTCAACAAAAGGTTCCAGGAGGTCTTTACAATAGAACAGGGAGATATCACGGCGCTGGGAGAGGTGGCAGCAAACCAGGTGACCTTGGATAGGTTCGAAATTACAAGAGATGAGGTCAAAAAGCACCTATTGGAGCTGGATGTGAGAAAAGCTGTTGGGCCGGATGGAATCTCGCCATGGGTATTGAAAGAGTGTGCAGGAGCACTTTGCTTACCACTCTCCATAGTGTATAGTAAGTCACTGGAAACGGGGGACCTACCAGAAATATGGAAGACTGCTAATGTAGTACCAATATACAAAAAGGGTGACAGACAAGAGGCACTGAACTACAGGCCAGTGTCCTTAACTTGTATACCATGCAAGGTGATGGAGAAGATTGTGAGAAAAAACCTAGTAACACATCTGGAGAGAAGAGACTTCGTGACAACCCATCAACATGGGTTCAGGGAGGGTAAATCTTGCCTTACAGGCTTGATAGAATTCTACGATCAGGTGACAAGAATTAAGCAAGAAAGAGAAGGGTGGGCGGACTGCATTTTTTTGGACTGTCGGAAAGCCTTTGACACAGTACCCCATAAAAGGTTGATGCATAAGCTGGAGAAACAGGCAGGAGTAACAGGTAGGGCGCTCCAGTGGATAAGGGAGTACCTAAGCAATAGGAAGCAGAGAGTTACAGTGAGGGGTGAGACCTCAGACTGGCGTGAAGTCACCAGTGGAGTCCCACAGGGCTCTGTACTTGGACCTATCCTGTTTCTGATATACGTAAATGATCTCCCAGAGGGTATAGACTCATTCCTCTCAATGTTTGCTGACGACGCCAAAATTATGAGAAGGATTAAGACAGAGGAGGACAGCTTGAGACTTCAAGAAGACCTGGACAAGCTGCAGGAATGGTCGAACAAATGGCTGTTAGAGTTTAACCCAAGCAAATGTAATGTAATGAAGATAGGGGTAGGAAGCAGGAGACCAGATACAAGGTATCATTTGGGAGATGAAATACTTCAAGAGTCAGAGAGAGAGAAAGACCTGGGGGTTGATATCACGCCAGACCTGTCCCCTGAAGCTCATATCAAGAGGATAACATCAGCAGCATATGCCAGGTTGGCTAACATAAGAACGGCCTTTAGAAACTTGTGTAAGGAATCTTTCAGAACATTATATACCACATATGTCAGACCAATCCTGGAGTATGCGGCTCCAGCATGGAGTCCCTATCTAGTCAAGCATAAGACTAAACTGGAAAAGGTTCAAAGGTTTGCCACCAGACTAGTACCCGAGCTGAGAGGTATGAGCTACGAGGAGCGACTGCAGGAATTAAACCTCACTTCGTTGGAAGACAGAAGAGTTAGGGGGGACATGATCACCACATTCAAGATTCTCAGGGGAATCGACAGGGTTGATAGAGACAGGCTGTTTAACACAAGGGGCACACGCACTAGGGGACACAGGTGGAAACTGAGTGCCCAAATGAGCCACAGAGATATTAGAAAGAACTTTTTAGGCTCAGGAAACTGTACACCTGTTGATTGACGGTTGAGAGGCGGCACCAAAGAGCCAGAGCTCAACCCCGCAAGCACAACTAGGTGAGTACAACTAGGTGAGTACACAACACTATATCTACATCAAATCCACACTCACCTACATCACACCCACGCCACACCCACACCACACCCCACACCACATCCACGCACCACCCACACCACACCCATATCACACCCACACAACACCCACGCACCACCCACACACACCCACATCACGCCCACACCACACCCACACCACAACGAAACCAAACCACACACACACACCACACCNTGAACAGGATATGATGGATTACGTCACTCAGAAGTGCCAGGAAGCTGCAAACAGGTATATCCCAGTCCAAAAAGAGAAAATGAAAAGCAACAGAAGTATCCGTGGTTCAATCAGGAATGTGCGGCTGCGAAGCAATTGAGTAAAAGTGCATGGAGAAACTACTGGAACAACAGAACACCAGGGAGCAGGGAGAGATACCAGAGGGCCAGAAATGAGTACCTCTGAGGTACTCCTCAAATGAGGAGTGATGAGAGAAGCAGAGAGACAGTATGAAAGTGACATCACGAGTAAAGCTAAGACCCAACCAAAACTGCTCCACAGCCACATAAGGAGGAAAACAGAAGTGAAGGAACAAGTGATGAAACTGAGAAATTGGAGAACAGATACACAGAGAACGATAAAGAGTCGTGTGAAGAACTCAACAAGAGATTCCAGGTCTTCACAATAGAACAAGGAGAGGTCCCTGCACTAAATGAGGAGGCAAACCAAGCAAGCTTGGAGGAATTTGACCTCACCAGTGATGAGGTCAAAAGAAATCTGTTGAAGCATAATGTGACAAGGCTGTTGAGCCTGACAGAATCTCACCATGGATCCTAAAAGGAAGGTGCAGAGGCACTAAGTGGCCTCTCTCTATGGTGTATAACAGGTCACTGGAAACAGGAAAGCTGGAAGACAGCTAATGTAGTCCCAATATACAAAAAGGGTGACAGGCAAGAGGTACTGAGCTCCAGGCCAGTTTCCCTAACTTGTATCACCTTGAAGCTTGTAACTTGCAAGGTGATGGAAAAGATCGTGATGAAAAGGCTCGTAGAGCATCTGGAGGGAAACTGCTTTGTAACACACCACTAGCATAAGTTCTGAGATGGTAAATCATGTCTCACAAGTCTAAGAGAATTCAATGATCAAGCAACACATATTAGGCAAGAAAGCGAAGGGTGGCCAGACTGCATTTTCTTGGACTGTCAGAAAGCCTTTGACACAGTACCTCAGAAAAGGCTGTTACAAAAGTTGGAGCAACAGGCTGGAGTGAAGGGTAAGGTGCTCCAGTGGATAAGGGAGTATCTAAGCAACAGGAAACAGCGAGTAACAGTGAGCGGGGAGGCATCAGAGTGGCGAGATGTCATTGACAGGGTTCCACAGGGCTCTGTACATAGACCTATCTTGTTTCTAATATATGTAAACGACCTTCCAGAGGGTATAGTCTCATTCCTCTCAATATTTGTTTTACTAAAAGAGGAGGTAACCAAGCAACCTTGGAGGAATTAGACCTCATCAGTGATGAGGTCAAAAGGAATCGGTTGGAGCTTAATGTGACAAAGGCTGTTGAGCCTGAAAGAATCTCACATGGATCCTAAAAGAAGGTGCAGAAGCACTAAGTGTGCCAGAAATGAACACACACATGTTCTTTTTGCTCTCATTATTTCTTTTTTTTTTAACATTTCTAGCTAGTTGTACGAATTCCTGTTCTATAGTGACTTCCCCATTCTTTATCCTTTTGTACCACGCTCTCTCTTTACATATAAGGTTCATCAAATCCTTTGTTACCCACTTTGGGTCATTAGCATTCGATTTATTCAATTTGTATGGTATACTACGTTCCTGTGCTTAGAATATTTTTAAATAAGTTATATTTTGAATCCACATCGAAATCACATTTTACGTCACCTATCGCTGGGTGTACGTCTCGCTCCAAGACCGGCACACCCCGCATGCCCAAGACTTTCCAATCTATTTGACCCCAAAAGTTTTTTAGGCTATTGAAATTAGCTTTTCCTGGACCACCAGAAGCACATTGCAACAGGTGTACAAGGTGCCTTAAACCACTCGACCATCAGTGACCGTAAAAAAGGCGGTGATAGCCAAGGCTATTAGAACCACCACCCCAACGGCACTTTGATGGTAATCTTGGGCATAGCTATTTCATCAAATCAGCTAATTTTTGTGGGGTCACGTGATCAACACAAATGCGAACAAGCTTGAATGATCCCCAAGCATATATGCAACTGAAAACTCCACGCCCCAGAAGTGACTCGAACCCAGACAGCCAGGAGCACATTGCAAACGGTGTACAATGTGAATTTAAGCTTTGTTAATCTTTCTTCATATGATATGTTTCTAATTTGGGGGATTAACTTTTTCATACTAAGCTGGACGCGTTCAAGTGAATTTATATCCATTCTATATTACGGTGACCAAAACTGAACTATGAGAATAGTAACATAGGAGCAAAGGTATCTGCAGAAGGCCTATTGGCCCATATGAGGCAGCTCCTATTTATAACCATCCAATCCCACTCATATACATATCCAGCCCACGTTATAAACAATCGAGGGCCCCCACCTTCACCACATTATGCGGTAATTGGTTTCACAAATCAACAACCCTGTTATCGAACCAATATTTACCATAGTCTTTCCTAAATCTAAACTTATCCAATTTATACCCATTGTTTCGTGTTCTGTCTTGTGTTGATACTTTTAATACCCCCTATTAATATCCCCTTTGTTATGTCCATTCATCCACTTGCAAACTTCTATTATGTCACCTCCAGCTCTTCGCCTTTCCTGTGAATGCAGTTTAAGCTTTATTAATCTTTCCTCATATGACAGGTTTCTAATTTGGGGAATTAACTTTGTCATCCTACGCTGGACACGTTCAAGTGAATTTATATCCATCTATAGTACGGCGACCAAAACTGAACTGCATAATCTAAATGGGGCCTAAGTAGAGCATGATAAAGCTGAAGAACAACACCAGGTGTCTTGTTACTTACGCTTCGATTAATAAATCCCAGTGTCCAACTTGTCTTAATGCGAACATTCATGCTTTGATCCTTTGGTTTCAAATTCTTACGAATCATAACTCCTAGATCCCTTTCGCTATCCGACTATGCAATCTGAAAACCATCTAGCTCGTATCTTGTAACTCTGTCATCATTACCTAGCCTCAAAACTTTAAAATTATCAGCATTAAACTGCATCTGCCAATCTTTTGACCATTTCAAAACCATATTTAGATCGACTTGAAGCGACAGTGAGTCTTCATCCGTGTTTATTTCCCTAGCGATTTTTGTATCATCTGCAAATTTGCAAATGTTGCTACTCAATGCTGAATCTAAATCATTTATATATATTATTAACAACAAAAGTCCCAGGCAAATTCCTTGAGGCACTCCACTTACAACATTTTCCCCTTCTGACTTAACCCCATTTAAACTAACTCTGCTTTCTTTGGTATAGCCATGTCCTAATCCAGCTTAATATAGCACCCCCAATACCGTGAGCCTCCATCTTTCTAATCAGTCTTTCATGTGGCAGTGTATCAAAAGCTTTGCTAAAGTCATGGTACACAACATCACACACCTTACGACTATCAACTGCATAATCTAAATGGGGCCTAACCTGAGTAAGATATAAACAAAGAACAACACAAGAAAACTTGTTACTAACGCTTAGATTAATAAATCTAGTGTCCTATTTGCCTTATTACGAACATTTATGCATCTTTTTTTCTTATTTAAAATTTTTACTAATCATCATGCCCAGATTCCTTTTGTAATCGGACTTTGCAATCTTAACACCATCTAGCTCATTTCTAGTAACTCTTTCATCATTACTGAACCTCAAAACCTTATATTTGTCAGCATTAAACTGCATCTGCCAAACTCTTGACCATTTCAAAATTCTATTTAGATCGTCATGAAGTGATAGTGAGTCTTTTTCAGTGTTAATTTCCCTCCCGCATTTTGTATCATCGGCAAATTTGCAAATATTGCTGCTCAAACCTGAATCTAAATCACTTATATATATTATGAATAAGAGAGTTCCAAAGACAGAACCTTGAGGTACTCCACTTACAACATTTTCCCACTCTGCCTAAACCCCATTTATACCAACTCAATATTTCCTTTGGTATAGCCATGCCCTAATCCAACATAATATAGCACCCCCAATACCATGAACCTCTATCTTTTAAATCAATCTTTTATGTGACATTGTATCAAGAGCGTTGTTAAAGTCATGCTACACAACATCACAAACTTTACCACTATCAACTGCCTCACCTATGCAGGAATAATATGATAGCAAACTTGTTAAACATGAACGGCTGTTATTAAAACCATGTTGAGAATCATTTATTAATCTGTATTTTAAAAGATGAAGACGAATCGTATTTACAATTATCGAGTAAACCAACTTTTCCCACAATTGATGTTTTGCTAATTGGCCGATAGTTTGACACAAGTGATCTATCTCCTTTCTTCAAAATTGGTCCCACATTAGCAAACTTCCTACTTTGGCACTCTGCCTGACTAATGATTTATTAAATATGGTAGACTACCGCTCGCAAAGCTCTTCTTTGCATTCTTTAAGCACCCTGGCAAACACTTCGTCAGGCCAAGTGTTTGGCTGGAGGAATATCCTGGTCATTACCCATAGCACAAACAATGTTTATTTTTGATGCTCTTGATATTTCATCCTATAAACGCTTTTCTTCCATTCTGTATAAGTTTCCTTCTGTATATAACTCCTATTATAAGTTTATTACCTTCTTTATTTATTTCTAACCAAACGTTTTCTGTGTGACCCAATTTTATCCTCTCAGAGTGACTGTCAAAGGCTTGAGTCCAGACGCTTGGGGCTAGTCTCACAGGACTTTGCATAGTGTTTGTGTTTGTATGATGAGTGTCATAGGGTGCCTGGGGTCGCCCTGACACATCGCTTTAAGTTGTATTAAGTAGTGAAGGAAGGTAAGAGAGAATAGAAGGAAAAGAGTATAAGAGTAACGAGGAGGGAAGTAAGGAGGGAGAGAGAGAATGTGAGTGAGGATGAAGGAAGAGAAGTTGGATGGAGAGAAGAGAGAGAGGAGAGGAGAGAGGAGAGAGAGAGGAGAGAGAAGAGAGAGAGAGAGAGAGAGAGAAGAGAGAGAGAGAGAGAGGGAGAGAGGAGAGAGAGAGAGAGGAAGAAGAGGAAAAAAGGAAGACTTAGACAGACAGCAACGGGAAAACATACAGAAAAACACAGACATCAGGAGACATTTCAGGTTGGTGCGAGAACCACCGGTTATCCAATCTAGTTGTTGATAACACTTGGTGTTATCTTCCTGAAACATCCCCCCCCCCTGTCCTCCCAGTAGTCTCACCCATATCACTATCCACTAAAACTAACATCATTATCCACTAAGACTCTAACATCACTATCCACTAAGACTCTAACATCACTATCCACTAAGACTCTAACATCACTATCCACTAAGACTAACATCACTCTCCACAAAGACTAACATCACTATCCACTAAGACTAACATCACTATCCACTAAGACTCTAACATCACTATCAATGTTTCCTCTACACAGTGACGTCATATATCAATGTGTTGGGTGTACCCAGACGCAGATGCCTCTAGACGACTAGGCCACGACGTCTTCACAAGACCACCAGGTTGCTGTACCTTTGACCATGTCGTGGACAAGTCGGCTAGAGAGTGCGTCTGGGAACATCCCAGCGCATAGGTTCGAATCCTCATCACGGTTTCTATGGCTTTTATTTTTACTATTTCCTTTAATCAACAAAAACGTCTGTCCTTTCCCAGAGGAATCAATTACTTCCGTTTCATAAAGTGTTCTTTCTACAACACATCCTTAGAACAAGTCCATTCCATCCAGTGGACGATCCAACGGCACGCCTCAACAATTTTAACAAGCTGTTCATTCAAAAACAGGAATTTTCTAAAATATAAATGAATATTTTTATATATTAGCATATTGTGATATTTACGCATGGGTTAGATTAGATGTTTAAGTTAGGTTAGGTTACGTTAGGTTAGGTATTTAGGTTATGTTGGCGATTATTTGAATTTGTAGTACGTGGGTGAAGCATTTACAGCGTTGTGGTTCGAACAAAAGTCGTCAGCGAAGCACTTGTTCATGGAGTGATCAGACGTCATCACTTGTGATTTGTGTAAACCGTTTTTCATTCGTAAACAGGGGGGAGGGGGTTGGCGGGGGGGATGGAATGGACTTTGGCCTTTGTTTATGAGGACTGGCTGCTTGTTTACTTCAGAGTCCCAGTAATCCATGAACGGTATTGTGTTACGAACGAAATAATTTTGGGTCGTTGGTTCAAAGCTTTCATTCTCGCCACGCACTCACGGCCTGACCTCAACCATAGCACAACACCACACACGACTGGGACACATTCCGTATTTATAACACATTACCACTACTTATACAAAGCTTTCTTATTTTCGATAAGAATAAACAAATGATGAAGAGTACAAAGAAAAACAATTAGATACTGCCAAGAATGGTAAGAAAAGAAATAAGGAACGCAAAAAGGAAATTTGTATTTTTTTCACAATTGAAATTAAATTGAAAAAGTGAAATTGAAAAAAGTGAATGCAAAAAAATCGTAAAGTTCCTCCAAAAATATTAAACAAAGACTAGGGAATGATTGGTCCTTGGAAAAAAAATTTGGTCATGTAACTGAGAATGAGAGAGCAATGTGTGTGACGTTCTTAACCTGATGTAAGATAAGAACTTGATGTAAGTATTAACTAGAAAAGAAGATATTTTGCTTTTAACTTAACAAATGTAATTGAAATTGAAATTGAGATAAGTTTATTGATGTAAAATACACACAAAGGGATGAGGTAGCTCACAGCTATTCTCACCCCGTTCAGTACATCGTGTTAATACATACAATAGACACACATC
>WNGS01056168.1:0-19650 GCA_020271785.1 Procambarus virginalis
GATGCTGTGATTCCATGTATTTTGTGTGCTCTACTTCTTCGCCTTCTCCTCAAAGATTTTTTATGATGTGCGAGGTTTGTGCCTCTCGGCCTGTAGATTTTTGCCTCTGCCTTATTCTGCCTTATTTCCTCCTTTATGAGTGGTGCTATCTCTGCTTGTTTTAGTAGGTTCAAGGGATACTGCAGTTATCCTAGGCTTGTCTCCAAAGAATGTGAAAAGGGCCTGCGATAAGAAAAAATGGTTTTTTACAGTTCTTGAGTAATGTAGAGTTCCAAGAGTCAGGGGCCTGGGTCAGAGTGCATAGGCTATCGGTCTATGGCTTTTTTCACAAATTCCGTGGGGCTAGGATGACACTTGATTACATGAATTTGTGATATCATATTCCATGAAAAATTCAATTTGGGTTATCCATCTCAGTGTGTGCAGTGCTGCGCTCAAAAATCCACATACTCTTCTAAACGCTGAAAACAGTCGTACGGATTGTGTGGTAAGATTCTTCTGTGGTAAGGTGTCCTGAATTGCTTGTGTGGTTGTTGTGGTAAGTGCAATAATATGTATTGTTTCATTTCAGATGAGAGATTCCAGATCGTGCCAGATTTCCGAAGTACTGAAATGCACCCCATACAGGCTTGGTGGATCTTAGTGCAAGGTAAAATAATTTACATTTTCTGCTCAGGGGGAAAAAGACACAAACTGGTTTGGGGCTTATTTATTAATTTTGGAGATGGTTAATAAATTCTGCAGAACGTGTATTGATAAACAAAAGTAACATACCCATGTCTACTGAGTACTAATATTTAACTTAAATTGTACACCCGTATTAGGTGAGTAAGCTTAGCCTAGTGACATGGTAAACACGTTCTGCAGAAACCTAATGTCATTATAGTGAATTTTACAACTTAATTTATATACTAGTTAAAGCAATTATATAACTAGTTCGATCCATTATACACTTTGCAAATATATAACTTGTTCGATCAATTATGTGATCTTAATTATATAACTAGTTCGAACAATTATAAACTTAACTATAGAAACTAGTTCAAACAGTTATATAAATTTAACTATAGAAACTAGTTCAATCAAGTGAATAGGCCACATAACACTTAACGGAGGCCGACTGGGCAAAGAATTAGCTGCGGACAGCGGGACACTTGGGGACCGGCGCTGCACCCCCCCCCCCTCCCGGACTTGGAGAGGGAAGATTGGAGGGAAACTGGCACAGTGCAAGACAGGGGACCGCCACGCATGAGGGGAGGCGGGTGGGAGTTTCGAGCACTGTTGTGGTGACTGTGAGAGTGAGGCTGATCCTCCCGCTCCTTCCCTATTTATAAGCTCCCATACCTTCCCGCGCAGGCCGCGGAAGGCGCTGCGCAAGTGTTTCTTTTTCCCCCCTTTCAGAAAAATCTCCGCTTTTATGCAATCAGAGGTCATTTTCTGCTCAGGGGGAAAAAAGACACAAACTGGTTTGGGGCTTATTTATTAATTTTGGAGATGGTTAATAAATTCTGCAGAACGTGTATTGATAAACAAAAGTAACATACCCATGTCTACTGAGTACTAATATTTAACTTAAATTGTACACCCGTATTAGGTGAGTAAGCTTAGCCTAGTGACATGGTAAACACGTTCTGCAGAAACCTAATGTCATTATAGTGAATTTTACAACTTAAATTTATATACTAGTTAAAGCAATTATATAACTAGTTCGATCCATTATACACTTTGCAAATATATAACTTGTTCGATCAATTATGTGATCTTAATTATATAACTAGTTCGAACAATTATAAACTTAACTATAGAAACTAGTTCAAACAGTTATATAAATTAACTATAGAAACTAGTTCAATCAAGTGAATAGGCCACATAACACTTAACGGAGGCCGACTGGGCAAAGAATTAGCTGCGGACAGCGGGACACTTGGGGACCGGCGCTGCACCCCCACCGCAGGCCAGCTGGCCGGACCCCCCCCCCCCCGAAGGGCGAGGCCCGCTGGCCGCTATAAGGAGGAACATGGTAGCTCGCTACCGTGGCCGCGTAACCGTGCCCGTATGCCCGGAGAGGCCGTTAAAAAACAGTCAGGTGCCCCTGACTGAAAAAGGTACCAGTCCGGGTCTACAGGCAGCTGTTAACGGAGACAGCTTCCTTGGTGTGCTGATGTAGCGCCATCCTGACAAGCCATGGGCGTAGAGAGGCGAGATAACCCGGCGACAGTGACCCTGGGAGGAGTACGTACTGCAGGGTTTGGATCCCATGTAGGGAGGCTTCCCACCGTGGCAAATGACTGTTCGATCCCGCGTATATCCTCGTCGCTGGTGCCCGCCCTCACAGAGACCAGTCCTGGAAGGCTGGCCCCAGGGCGGGTGTGGGAAAGTGAACGCTGTCCACACAGGGGCCGACTCCCCAGGGTCGACCCCGTGTCGGTCGTTGTCGCTGTGGCGGGTCCCTCGGACGTGGGGGGGAGGAGGTGGCTTAGAGGCATGTGGGTCGCCACCCAGGATACCTCTCGTGGTGGCTCGTGATCAGTGGTCCGCCTCTCGGGCCCCACCACCTGGTCCTCGTGCATTCATGGTGTTCCTCGTGCGCGTTCTACCGTGGATCTGGAAGTATTTAAGGCAGTAAGAGGGGGCAGAAGCTGGCATGCAGTGGTAACGTATAAGGCAACGGCACGGTTGTGGTGGGCCCACACCAAACGCGTACTGGTATCAGCGAGGCTGCAAGAGTGGGGTTAACTGGATGTGCACCTGTTGCGAGAGGCAGGAATGTTAGATTTGACTAAAGTCCCAAGCATAACTGAGTGGGGGGACAGAGAAGCCTGGCAAAGGTACTGCCAGATACAAAAACCCTAACTCCTGGCACAAACGGACACCTCCACAGCGGGAACTAAGGGAAGTAGTGAAAAGACAGCGTCCAGTAATAGTCAACGACCGTAAATGTAAACCCAGAAAGTAAATTGAACAGGCGTGAATGAGCGTAAAGCAAGAACCATGAGGCCCGTACTCAGCAAACGGTACATCCTATCTGACTTTACGTAGTAGTGGAGAGGCAAATAGCCGAGTAA
The DNA here is from genome assembly GCA_020271785.1 of Procambarus virginalis. NCBI lineage: Eukaryota > Metazoa > Arthropoda > Malacostraca > Decapoda > Cambaridae > Procambarus > Procambarus virginalis. Next base: position 3,066 of record WNGS01056168.1, read on the forward strand.
ACAACGCAAATGTAACCGGGGTGAGTAACATAATTGTGCAGCAAGACCAAGCGTAAAAACGCCTCCTCGCTGGCTTACTTACTAATTTAAGAGGCAAGCAAGTGAAACGACAACTGTAAACACAGCAAAATAAACGACATGCTACATGGCAATACACTAATAACAAAAAACTGAGGTAGGCTAAATGTAACATTTAGGGCATAAATGGTGAACGACATAACTTAACCAGTAGTTATTAACAAACAAGCAAGAGCTAACGAATATACAGTAATAGAGTTCAGAGGGAACTAAACATACATGCAGGGCCAGTAAATTGTAAAGCAGGAGACAGGGGCCCGCAACACTGCAACTAGAGCATCCTACTAACTCTGCTTAATAACGATAATGGCAGAGCAAAAGTTAAGCGAACGCACTTGTAAGTACAGCAAAAATAGAATAAAACGTGCAGCATGGTTAGAACCATGGTAGAACAAATTGCTGGAGGCCGGTGGAAATGCTAACCCAGGGAAACTGAAGCAAGAGGCATGGGCCTGTAACTCGGTAACTAGCCCAACCTAACAGCTGGCTTAGTTAAGTCAAATACGATGAGCAAGGGTTTTATAAGTTAAAGAAGCGAGCAGCGATGGTAGACCTTAACCCTAACCCACATTAACTTAGCGTGTATAACGCAAGCAGCAAGAGACTGAATTGCGCAATTAATGAATTAACTTAACGTCCGTTGCCGCATGGTGAACTGCAAAATCGTGCCCCGGAACATCACAGCTGGAGCATCACCGCTGGGACACCTGCGGCTGTACATCGGCGGCTGGGCATCAACATCTGATGGAGATAGGAAATATCGTCAACTGGCCACTAGGGAAGACTTCAGTGGTAAGTAGGAGTCCGGCTGCAAGACAATTTTTAGGCAAAAAGCCTGTAAATATAACTGTCAGTAGAGAATAACGGGAACTGGGCATGAAGCTGGGAATACCATAAATTACTCTAAGGCTGGAAGGAGTGAGAAATTGGTAGGGATAACGTCAGGTGGAACGCTGCAGCTGGGCTTCGTGAGCCATGTCATCAGCAGCTTGAACATTGGCAGCTGAGGGAGCGGCAGCTAGGACAGCAGCGCCACCGGCCGGGACATCGGCTGCCGGGAATCGACCATGGAACTGGTGCGTCAGCGCCACCACCACTGCAACTGGCACATCCCGGCTGACGTTACTTAATAACTTTTCTGGCGAGAAGCGAAAGCTAACGACCGTGAATGTAAAATCTGTAAAGTAAAACAGTAGTTTGGATGATCGTGAAGCAAGAGGCGTGAGCCCAGTAACACAGCAGCTGGCACATCCTAGCTGACCTGACGTAGTAGCTTCTAGGCAATGGGCTGAATTAACAACATAAATGTAAATAGTAGTAAGTCACTTACATATGTAGCCAGAGCTAACCGAAGAATACTGATATAAATTTTTGGGGAAACTGATCAAAATGCAGGGCCAGGAAATCTTGGACAAGAGGCAAGGGCCCGTATCACCGCTACTAGCACATCCTTGCCGACCTTAGTTACTGACTTAAGGCCAAGCTGAAGTTAAACAACCAAAATTGTAAACACCGCAAAGTAACAAACATGCATGACGGGCAATACATCCAAAGTAGTATGAAATTTTTTGTAGGCTAAATGTAACATTTAGCCCAAAATGTTAAACACCCATCTGTAACCGGTAGTAAGCAACATAAATGTGCAGCAAATACCAGGCGTAAAGTAAGGTAATAAATTTAAAGGGGACGTCGACACGGATCCTGAACCTATGACACTTACCAATTGCTGAAACTTACTGCAGCCCTGATAAATGATTATAAGGGCATGCTCAGCTGGGACGCCGCTAGCTGAGCCTTCGGCCGCTTGACCATCGGGGGGGAACACATCCGCCAGGACATCACCTGCTGTAGCATCGGCTGAGGCACATCAGCCGCCGGGTTCGGCCCCCAGGGGACATGTTCAGCTGTAACACCATCAGCCGGCCCATCCGCCGCTAGACCATCGGCAGGGACCACATCAGCAACATCAGAATCAGCCGCGGGTCGTGTCCCATGGCAGCTGCCGGATCGTCGTCTGGGGCCACATCTGGCAGAACATCATCGGGTGGGGGTGGCCCCCCCACAGGACATACTCAGCTGGAACCCCACCAGCTGTGCCAGCGGCTGCTGGGACATCGGCAGCGTAACATAATGGTTAATTATTACCTGTAAATAACTAAACAACAAGTGAGTAAGAAGAAGACTGCAACAGCACATTCCAGCTGACTTTACTTAATAACTTTACACAAGAGGCGAGGTCCCGTAGACTTTAACTAGAGCATCCAAGCCGCCCTAGATAATAACTTAAAGGCAGCTAAAGTTAAACAACCGGTCTGCAAAGACAGCAATATTAACCTAGGCATGCAGCATGAGCAATGCACCAAACGTAGGGAGTTTATAAGTAGTTAATAACGTAAGAGGCAAACTAAAGTTTAACAACCTGACTGTAAAGACAGCAGAAGTAATATGGACATGCAACATGGGCAAGGCATCAAAAGTAGTAATAAAGCGTGCTAGGCTAAACGTAAACATTTTAGCCCGCGCACTGATAACCACATAAATTTAACCATAGTAAGCCACATGACTGTGCAGCAAAGTCCCCGCATACAGACTGTAATAAGTTAATAAATTATTGAGGGGTTACAGCAAAGGGGTTTGGTTACAGCAAAGTAACCAAACATGCAACATAAGCAAAGCACCCAATGAAGTATTAAAATGTGGTAGGCTAAATGTAACCATGTTAGTCCGAAAATGATAACAGCATAAATGTGACCAGAGTCAGCAACATAAAATGTGCAGCCAAAAGTACTGTAATAAATACGGCAGGACGTTGACGATGTATCCTGGACCTGTGGCACTTACCGATTGCTGAAGTTACAGTACCTGTGATGAGTAGTTATAAGGCATGCTCAGCTGGAACACCGCCGCCCGGGCCTTCAGCTGCTGGACAGTGGCAGCATAACATAATGGGTAATCAATAACCGTAAATAAAGTAATGCCGGGCAACACCGGCCAGACATGAGTCTGGAACAACGTCCTGGGAACATCAGGCCACCTCAAGCCTTGGTCGGAGCATCCAACATCGGTCGGGACACCTTGGACCACATCAGTCGGACACCGGCCGCTGGGCCATCAGCTGCAGGGTCATCATATGGGCCCACTTCAGCGGGGGGAGTTGTCCCGCAGGGGACATGCACAGCTGGAACACAACCAGCTGTGGCAGCTGGTGCAGGGACATCGGCAGCATAACATAATGTTTAATTGTAACCATAAAGGACTAAATAATGCCGGCAACACCGGCCAGACTTAAGTCTGGAACATCAGTCAAAACCTCGAGCATCAGTCGGAACATCAAACATCAGTCGGGACATCAAACATCATTCGGGACATCAAACATCAGTCGGGACATCAAACATCAGTCGGGACATCAAACATCAGTCGGGACATCAAACATCAGTCGGGACATCAAACATCGGTCGGTACATCAAACATCGGTCGGTACATCAAACATCGGTCGGTACATCAAACATCGGTCGGTACATCAAACATCGGTCGGGACATCAAACATCAGTCGGGACACCGGCCGCTGGGCCGTACCCCATGGCAGCCGGGCCATCACCTGGTGTAACCTCCACCAGGTCAGCAGAACATAATGGGTAATTTGGCGCCATAATAACTGGTGAGAATAAGCGCGGTGTAATACTTGAAGAATGGCTACAGTAATTAATTAATAGTGATACCCAATTAAATAGGTATAAGAAAACTGCTGGACCGTGCCCCACGGCAGCTGGGCCATCTGCTGCTGGGTCGTCTGGAACATACATCCTGTGAGCACATCGGACGGTACAGTGGCCACTGGGCCGTGCGCCATGGCAACTGGACCGGCAACTGCAGGATCATCATATGGGGCCGACATCAGCGGGCGGGGTCGTCCATCAGGGGACACGCACAGCTGGAGCACCACCACTGGGCCATCTGCAGCTGTGTCATGGTCAGCAGAACATAATGGGTAATTATGCACCATAAATGACTGGTGAAAATTAGCGTGACTTAATACTTGGAGATTGGCTACAGTTATTAATTAAAGGGATATCCAAATAAATAGGAATAATAAAAACCGCTGGATCGTGCCCCATGGCAGCTGGGCCATCTGCTGCTGGGTCGACATCCGGGGCCACATCAGCTGGGACGTCGCTGGCGGCTTGCCCCGTGGGGACACACTCAGCTGGGACACCACCAGCTGGCCCAGCAGCTGCTTGGTCAACAGCAGCGTAACATAATGGGTAATTATTAACCATAAATTACTGGTTAAGAGCGGGTTTTGTAAAATGATCAACAGCCACAAACAAGTAATGGAATTAAACAAAGATAGAAGGAACTAAATATAGGTCCTGTGTCAACGTCAGGGAACACATCAGCTGAGCCAACGACAGCAGAACGTAATGAGTAATCAGTAACCATAAGCAACTGGTTAAATTAGCGGGGTTGAATAGTTGAGTAAGACCCACGAACGAATAAATAAATTTACTAAAATTAAAATAGATAAATAATAGGCCAAGTGACATCAGCAGGAATCGCGTCCGCTGGGCCAATGACAGCATGACATAATGGGTAAGCAGGAAACCACAAATAACTGGTTAAATAGCAGGTGGAATAGATGAATGTAAGCCACAAACGGATAGTTAAAATAACTAGCAAATAAATAAATGAAATTATAGGCCATGGGTCATCATCAGGAATCACATCTGCTGGGTCAAAAGCAGCCCAGCGTAACAGGTAACCAGAACCACAAATAACTGGTTAAAATAGTGTATTCGTGTAAGTGTTTAATAGCCGCAGCTATTAGTTAAGGGACAAACGAATTAAATGAATAAACATAAGGCCATGAGTCATCGGCGTGAAACACCTCCACCAGGCCGACCGGGGCATCAGCTGAGCCAGCGTCAGTAGCTGGGCTTCGCCCCCAAGGGACGCTCGGCCGGGACACCCCCAGCCAGGCCAGCAACTGCTGAGCATCGGCTGCATACCATAATGGGGAGTAGTAACCATGAATAACGTAAAATTAGCGTGAATGAATATTTGTTGAATGGCCACAACGTGTAAAATAAGAAAAGAAACGGATTTAAGGTCATGATCATCGGCGGGACTCACAAACGCCAGACCGGCCAGGACAACAGCTGAGCCAAGCCGGGGCTTGGCCACCATGGGACATGTGCTCAGGCCGCACCCAGGGCCCAGGCAGGGCGACACCCGTGCCCGGGACGCTGCTGGGCCCCCCAGGGCACGCACAGTAATCACGTGCGCACGTACGTACGTGCACACGCTCGCACGTGCAATCCATGCCGGATGCCGTCCGCAAGGACGGGGCCGAGCACCCGCTGGCCCGAGGCGGAGGGGCAGGAAGGCTGGACACGGCCCAGGGCGCGCGCTCCAAGGAGCTCCTTGCCGCGTGGGCGTCTCGACCAGGGCGTGGGCCCCGGGAACAGGCCCAGACATAGGCCTGGAGCCTGGTCACATGTCGAGGTCGACTTGGCTTGGGCCCTAGGGGCCGGGCGAGGGCGTCCCCCCCCCCAGCCACGTGGTGAGCACGGCCCAGGGCGTGCGCTCCAAGGAGCGCCTTGCCGCGTGGGCGTCACGACCAGGGCGTGGGCCCGGGGACAGGCCACCTGGAGCCTGGCCACGTGTCGACGCCGACTTGGCTTGGGCCCTAAGGGCCAGGCCCGAGGGCGGAGGGCCGCCCCCGCCCGGCCACGTGGTGAGCACGGCCCAGGGCGTGCGCTCCAAGGAGCGCCTTGCCGCGTGGGCGTCACGACCAGGGCTCGGGCCTGGGGACAGGCCACCTGGAGCCTGGCCACGTGTCGACGCCGACTTGGCTTGGGCCCTAAGGGCCAGGCCCAAGGGCGGAGGGCCGCCCCCGCCCGGCCACGTGGTGAGCACGGCCCAGGGCGTGCGCTCCAAGGAGCGCCTTGCCGCGTGGGCGTCACGACCAGGGCGTGGGCCCCGGGGACAGGCCACCTGGAGCCTGGCCACGTGTCGACGCCGACTTGGCTTGGGCCCTAAGGGCCGGGCCCAAGGGCGGAGGGCCGCCACCGCCTGGCCACGTGGCATCAACGCCAAGGGCAAAGCGACCCAGAAAGCATCGCACGGCGGAGTCTGGCGCGGACCCTAATGGCGCTCCTGCTTCCCCAGGGCAGCAGGAGGCCAAGGTAGCTAGTTAAGGGGTACACACGGACCGCTAGGGGATGGCGCTTTACACACGCCGCACTGGGGAGATCCTGACTAGATTAAACAGAAACTTCACTTTTACCTTGGCGATAGGAGTATGGGGCAGGAGGCCCCTGCCGAAGCAAGTTGCGAGGTCGAGGGTACCAACACGTCCAGTAGAGCGAGGTCTGGGACCAGGGTAGCCGTCACGTGGTCCATCTCGTGCGTGATCCGACGGTGTGAGGAGAGGAGGAGTTTCGAGCACTGTTGTGGTGACTGTGAGAGTGAGGCTGATCCTCCCGCTCCTTCCCTATTTATAAGCTCCCATACCTTCCCGCGCAGGCCGCGGAAGGCGCTGCGCAAGTGTTTCTTTTTCCCCCCTTCAGAAAAATCTCCGCTTTCATGCAATCAGAGGTCATTTTTCAAAAATGGTATTTTAACCATGACTGTAGAATTATTCTTAGTTTCAAAACACTCGTCTTGTCTAAAATCATGTTCATTTTCAAACAGATTATATCGATATCAATTGATCTGATATTTGGTGAATAATTACTTAACGATACCTTTTCTGCTTCTGTCATAATTTCTATGATGTTTCTCACTTTGATATTCTGCTGTAATCTTGACCTTGTAGGTGAAATCTTGCATGTCAAAAAAAGTTGGCAACCTTTTGAAGTTTTTGAATTCAATATCTTATTTTTTTTTTTTTAAATGTCTTCTCTTTTGACACTTACCCAGGAATAATTCCATATTAACCTAGAAGAAATATGAAAGATAACATTAATATAAATTAAAAAAAAGGAGATGATAGGAGTTGTAGGGAAGGGGAAAAGTCCTTTATTCCATAGTTAACTATTCTATAAAAAAAATAAAAAAGAAACAGCACCAGTTAGGGTAAATAAGAGAAGGAAGTAAGTAAGTAGTAGTAGTAGTAATAGGGTAGAGATAAAATTTCTTCAATTAGTAACTGTGGTCTCTCTCACCTCAGACTCTACTCATCACACAACAACAATTGACCAGGGAGGGTGGAAGAGATGTTATTTATGTTAGTGACACTGTCTTTTTTTTTCGTCATAAAGGTGGGGAAGGGATCTATGAAAAAAAGAAAATATATAAGTTAGGAGGTTTAATTGTTCTTTTCATTGTTATGATGTCTTTGACATAATTTTGTTTACAATTTTAACTCTGATACCAAAGGGGTAGACCTGTCTAGAAAAATTTACAATTGCTGGCAAATAGTCTCTTTCCCAGTTTCCACCAGCCAATCCACACCCAATTAACGATGGAAAAATTACCAAACTATATTTTCCATTAGATAATTGAACTGCTAATTTATTTAGACCTTCATTAAACCAATAAATCCTGTTCTTTGATGTATCTTTTAAAAGACCAGACAAAAGTTGATGATCGATAAAATATCTAGGATTTCTTCTTTTAGTTCCAGCATTGACAATACACGACTGCAACTGATGTATGAGTCTTTTAGTATGAAGGTTTTGATTTTTCTCCTTCCCCATATAAAACTGGCCAAAACGTTTACAACTACTGGTCCCTTTGTTACAGTGTTAGGATAACAAATCTCAATATTTCCTGGTTGAGGTCTATCTTCAAGCATTGCACGGTTTAGAGTGCCTATTGCCCGGCGTCGTGTATAGGAATCACAGTATGGATATATCTCAGCAAGAATCTGAGAAAGTCCATGAGATTTAACAGCTACACAGTTGAGTATTTGTACCAGCGCTATATTGGGACTTCTATATGCAGGGTCAGTAATGTCTCCATTAATAAACTCCAACAAGTTATCTACAAAGAAGAAAGAAACATTGGTTATACCATTACAGTCCATAATTATCTTTTATATAATAATGTATTAAATATTAGTTGTCCTGTCCTGTCCTGTCCTGTCTTAGTCATAAAAGACAATTAACATACTACAAAAATCATTTTATTCCATATTTAAAAGACATATATGGGGATCAAAAGTTAAAACTAAATATTAGTGTCTTCACCAATAAATTCACTAAATCCATTACCTTTTTTTTTTTAATAGTTAAATGTTGTTGATTTAGTTCCTTTCTTGTTAAATTCCTCCATTTCAGTCTATTAGTTTGTGAATTACTCCAAATATTTTCAGTTGTATTTGTCATGACCCGTGTTTGGATTGTAATATATGAAAAACAAAAATTGTTGTAAAATATATAATTATGATATATTTAATATATATAAATGTTTTTCTTTTTTTCTTATCATTTTAGGATTATTTTTGGTTTCTTTCTTGTTGGTGGTGTCTGTTTTCAAGTGGGATTATATCATAAATATTTAAAAAATGGAAGTCATTAAGGGGGAAATGAAATTTACTAATCCTGATGAATGTGAAACACTAAGTAATAGAATATCTAATCATAATCGTTTTACATTTAATACCCACAAACGTTATTTAGGGAAAGGTGCCTATGGTAAAGTTGATCTTGTTCAAGTACCTACTATTGAACTTCTTGATCCTAGATTACCGGGTCAAATACATGTGTTTCAAAATATTTACCCACACACGGCTTCCAAACTTTTTAAATCTTCTAAGAAGAAACAGAAACGAGGGGGTTTAAAGAATCTACAAACATTTGTGGCTCGAAAGAGTTTTCGCCGGAAAAGGGATTTTTTAATGGAGATTGAAAACATTGCACGTCTTGATGATAATATCCGAAAGGCATTCTTTGTTCAAGTGTATCGTGCGTTTATGGTCGAAACTACCTATAATGTAATACACTGTCCACAAGGTAAATGTCTAGAGTCATCACAACGTACTAAAGTTCCTCATTCTTTGTATAATATTGAGTATAAATGTCCTTTCAAATCGAAATCTATAGGCTACTTTATCGAAATGGAATACTTAAACCCACGAGATTGGATCCGACGAGATTGGTCTGACGAGGGCTCTGGATGCTCCTCTCACGGTGGAGATGGGAGAGGACGATAAGTGGTGGAGTAGATATCACAGACGGAAATGGGGGGCGGGGGAGAGTAAGGTGGGGAGTTGTGTCTCGTTGTTGCCAGAGAAAAAGCAAATACCTTTTCATTATTTGGGAAGTTGACTCCTTTCCCTTTACCCATTTAATCAACCAATACAGATTTCGTTATATAAAATGAAATTAAATGAACATATTTATATTTTCATAAGATTTAAAAAAAAATGTATAAATTCGGTAAAAACTTTGTTTGGAGAATTTTATTTAGAAATTATAATATAATTTTTTGAGAAATTTGAATCAATAAAACAAATAATTAAAAATCTTAAAGTTTTTTAATAAAATAGAGTGGTTAGCAGTTCAATATATTTACTAAGTATTGGAAAAGAGTGGCAAAAGATGTTACTTCTCATCACAAGTTTCTAAATAACGATTTTATAAAGATAATTTTGATATTAAAGATTTTAGAACATGACCAAATATTTCAGATGATTTTCTTCTTAAATTCAATAAAATATAAAACATATCGCCTACGTTGCAAATTAATGTTGTTATAAATATAATATCATAATGATCTTTTAAGTTGAAATGACGTCATAACATTCTGACAGTATATATATTGGTGAATGTAACTCTTAGCCTGTTCATTTGAGAGGCTGGGGCCAAGATGAGCCCTTGTTACCTCCAGTTTAACAGTGAAATAGGGGAAAGTATTACACTTTAATACGTTGGAATTTTGTATGCTTGTAACGTTTGGACATTTTGGACAACGTGGAAAAGAGAATTGCTTGTGGAGCCATACCTCAAAGGACAATTCTGACTGCCATACTGAAACATAATGATACCAATGATAACTATAATCTGGGATTGGCTATGGAGCCATACCTCCTGAAGGACGATCAAGTTGAAGAGCATCTGACTGCCATACTCAAACGAAGAAAAATGGAAAGAATTGAATTATCTATTCCCATAGATGTAAAGGTTGAAGCTTATCATATTCTTTCCTCACAAAATGTAAGTATTGGTTATCATTCTATATATATTATATTATATCATATAAACAGATTAACCTAAACATTATGAAATGGACTAATTTATCATTTCATAAGAATTTTTTTGGAAAAAATATGTGAAGTCAGGAAAATATTGCTTGATAGGCTAATCGGACCTTGCATAGTAGGATAAATAAGACGTTCTGGTTACTCTATATACAGTTATATGCTGTTTTTTTATCTATTGATATTATGTTTATGTAATTTTATAAAAATACATTGAATTTTTTTTACAGGCTGAAGGAAGGGTGAATGTTATTCTACATTTACCATCTACTCTCCCTGACGTTTTTACACAATTATCATATAACATACTGATGATAGATACTTCAGCTTCAATGAGTGTTTATTGGTCAGCATTAATGAACCAATGGAATAAGTATATGGCTCCTATTTTAGAGAAGTGTGGAAATGAAACTGTTAGGTATACCTTTAGTGATGTTATTGAGAAAAAGGGATGTAGCCCACAGATTCAAAAAAGTGATTTTAGAAATAGTTCTACTGATTTAATCGGAGCATTAAAGAAAATTCAAGAGGAAATTGAAAGTTGTCAATCAAAAGATATTAAAGTGTTTTTTATCACTGATGGCTTCCATAGTGTATCAAAAGATAAGCCTGAAACTCAACTTGAAAAAATGAAATGTCCTGTTGGAAAAAAGTGTGAATTTTTTTTGTTAGGAATTGGAAAAGAATATCCAGTTAAACAGAGTTTAATTTTACAAGCACAACTTAATACTGGAAATACAATACCAAATTTATTTCAAGTACTTGAAATGGATAATATGGAAGATGTAATGAAGAATATAAGTAGTCATTGCAGTTCAGTAAAAATACGTTTGTCTGTAGAAGGCTCTTTATTGCCTGGTGGAACATTAGAAAATGAATTTTATCTTGATGAGTATGTTTGTCTTAAACAATATAATGGTGAAAAAATATACATGTTTAATAGCAAAACTGAATATATCCTTCATTTACAATTTCAAGATTTAAATGTACAAATAATGGATCAAATGATTACACAATGGAATCGGAGAATGATTCAAATTTATAACAAAGACAAACAGAAGCATAATTATTTGAGAAAGATTATTAATCTAGAAAAAAACATTTGTGATGAACTATTTCTAAAGATTATGAATATAAAAGATGTAAGAGGTAATTTTACTGGGCGTTTTAAGGGAGTTTACACCAATATTGAAAATAATCTCAAGGAAAAAATCAATGGAATAAAGAAACTTATTGAGGAAGGACAATATCTTAAAGAAATGGAATTAGCTGGTGTAGTTTTGAACTCAATAACAGTATCCAATCACTACTATTCAAAGAAGGCTTACCAACTAAAAGGATACACTGATAATGACTTCAAAAAGGATATAGATGATTTTGTAGAAATATTTGAAAAAGTAAAACACCATATTCTGGCATTACAAGTTTTACCTGAAAATTGTTGTAGGATTTCTCTCACCTCAACAGTCAGTGATTTACAAGAACCAAAATTTCTAACATTGTTAAATTCAGTAAATAAATTCCAGTTAGTGACTGTTTGGAACATAACGGGCATTCCTGTACTTTTTCGTAACTTAAACTGTACAGTCTTAAATATTTGGTCATATAATATTATTCAAATTGTGGAAGCCCCCTTTGATTTAATTGGAGTGACAGCCCTTGTTGATTTTGTTAACATATATGGGGAAGTTGGTCATAAATACAATGAAATTGAAATTATTAATGGTAAACAAGAAACTCGCTTTAATGCTATTATACCAATTTTTACACCTGAGGAGGCTAATGTTATGGGATCACTGATGGAAACTAACCTTTTTGCTAAAATGATGACTTTTGCAGTTTTGAAGAATCCAATTATTAAGGATCACAATGCTCATATAGGATCATTAGCTGTCTTGTTGATAAATCTCTTTGAGAAGTATCCAATTAAAAGCCGACCCCAGTATGTTTGTAGAATAATTAATAGTATTAAAGCTACTGTGGTTAATGGATATATGAAACGATGGAAACTGAAAAAATATTGGGAGATTTTGAAAAGTGAAAATAATATAAATCAAGCATTAATGACAGAGAGTATTTTAAAATTTGATGGAATATCTCTTAAGTGTGAAACGCTAATTAAACCCATGTTCATAATGTATATGATGATGAGAGATAATAACCCACAGTCCCCTCAATATATGAAGACTTTAAAGAGAATCATGAAAATGATCATTTTAGAATATGTGGGCAGATGTGTTTGTAAAGGCAAATTTGAATATCCCTACTCACATTTTTTTATCTCCTCTGATAAATATGAGAAAGAAAAGCAGAAATTTTTGGAACATAATGTTGAAGAATCTGAATATAATATAGAAAATTATTATACATTACATGAAGTTCGAAAAGCTTTAAAAAATTTAGATGTGACTAAACTTTGCCCAAGCAATATTTTTCCTTTAAAGGAAATAAAAGTAAATGGTGAGAAACTTGCAGCCCTTTATTCATGGTCTCATGCAGGAGATTTGTCTTTAAAAACTTTGAGGATATTTGTCATAGAGATGATGAAGGATTTTGAAGAGTATGAAATCGGATTAGTATTGAATGAGTTGTTTAATGACATTTTTCTTTTAAAATGTTTGTATCATGCTTTGAAGTTTCCAAGTTCTCGTGAAAGACTAAAAAAAATTGAGCAAATTGAGGACTATGATAAATGTCGCTTTAATATCAGAAATGAGATGATTAGAGAAGTCATAAAGAAATGGAATCTCAGAGATATTTATAAAAAGAAAGTGGAAAAAAATTGGGTGATATCATACATGAAAGTTCACCAAGAAATATTGAATCCAATGACACCTAAGGAAATAATGGATAAAGTCCATCAGATGGGATTGTTTAATTTTGAGAAAACATCATTCCATGATATATATATATTCAGATATGATGTTAAAATCTTAACAAATGCTTGTCAGATATCCACTTGCCCCTATTATCTTATTCCCAGTAAGAATTGTGGTCAACATTTATTTATAGAACGATCCCAAATGGGTGAGGCCTTTCCTCATACTCTTCACAAAACAGCTCATAAGACTAAATATAGTTATAAAAACGGTCTTGAGGCATTTCAGAATGGAACATATACAAAAAAAGGAAAGAAATTATTAGATTCAACATATAATGAATACAAAAAACATTTGGTACAATTACAAAATATATATATTAACATGATTGATAATGAATTAAACTGATGATTTAGTTTTTTTTTAGAATCAAATTAAAGTAATTAGTTCCTACTGTCGGTGGGAGATTAGTTGTAAGACGTGATACAGAGGAACTCATATCATCTCGAAGTAAATCTGAACGTTCAGTTGCCATAATTTGACGTTTAACGTCCTCAAAGGATGTGGCTGATATAATATTCGCTGGAAATTTATTTCCTCTGCGATTTATGGAATTAATAGAGGCATTAGATAACACTGTTAATTGGAGAAGTAATGCAGAATAATTTGTATTAGTGTTTTCAAAGCGTCTAAATATATGATGTAAATTTATTAAACTACATAGTTGACCCAGATGTTTATTAACCCCTCTAATATCTGTAGAATATATTAGAGAGATATTGGGATTGGCAATCTGTAGATGAACAGCGTCAATTAACCACCCGGGACAATTGTTGAAGATCGGATGATTATGACAGGTTCCGTATCTTTTGATTTTATCTGTCATTAGGTATTCACACCATACTCGTGCCATTCGCAAGTCAATGAGGTTGTTTATGCCTATCAGTGATTTATTTTCATAAAGAGCAATATCACGTTTGAAAATGGGATCGATAATATTTGGGATAAGAGGACATTCAAGAAATATATGTTGTACAAAGTATAAACTATAATCACTAATATTTTTACAATCATCTATTAATCCTGAATATACCGAATTGGATGATGTTTGATTAATAGGATAGGATAAATATGGCATTATAGTAGTAGTATCAGTTGTATTTGTAGCTGTACTAGTAGTAGTAGTAGTAGTATTAGTAGTAGTAGTAGTAGTAGTAGTAGTAGTAGTAGAAGTGGTAGTAGTAGTAGTAGTAGTAGTAGTAGTAGTAGTAGTAGTAGTAGTAGTTAATTTGTACATATCATGTGTTGAATCTAATTGATTCTGAATTGAAGTATGTTGGATTATTTTCCAGAGAAAAGCTGTAATATCAGTTCCTGGTTCAAAAAGTTTATAAAGTTCTTTTTTTTTTTTACAAATTCCATATCTATATAGTTGCAAGTGTGATAAAAGCATGAATGAATGTACATATATATACTATAAATAGAGAAATAAAAAAAATGAATGAACTTGATGAAATACCTTATGAATTAGTTGATGATGAAGGCCAACCTTTAATTAATAATTTAATTGACTTTGATATTAAAAAGTTACACTTGGTTCCTAAAATACATTTTAAATCCAATATTAAGAAAAAGCAAAAATTATTCAATCTTTTACTCAAAAGGAATCTGCTTTTGTAGCGGCCCTAACATTAGCATTTATTCAATATGGCAAGAAAAATGGATTTATATTAACAGTATCAAATGTTGTACATGAGTCTCTCTTAGAACCTAATTGGGGAATGTCAAATACATTTCCTCTTGAAATATATTGGCATCGAAATGGTGATTATTCATCACCCAAAACTTTTACTTCAAACAAAAATCATTATATCCTGAACCGTTTTCATTATATTGAAAAAGAAAGAAAAAAATCTAAAATAAATGTATTTCAGTATACCATATTTCTTCTTATTATAATATTAATAACATTATTTTGTTTTTATTATTTGTACATATATTTGTTTGATACCTTAGGAGAAAAAGATGTATAAAGGAGTTAATAGTAGTTCCCATGTCGATGTTGATTTATAAGAGTTGTTGGTAAAAATGTTAATATTTAAACTAACTCATAAATAATAATGATATATATTTATTTGATAGATATATAAAGGAGTTGTGTGGGAAAGGAGATTAACACAAGTTCCTATCTACCCCTAAGTCTCCTTAGTGTTTCCAAATAAGTAATTTAAAATGGTAATTTATGAAAATACAACTTTGGTGTTAATGGAACAGAATACATTCTCAGTAGTTATTAGTGAAAATGTAATTAATGAGACTAACTATAATAATGATGAATTTTATATAATCTTACATTTTTTATTATCTTTTTATGTTTTGTTAGTGTTAATATATTTTGTATATTTGATGTCATATGATTGGTGTATTCAAAGATATAATGAATATTTACAGAATCATTCTAACAAGAGAATGGAGTATGACATACAACAGACTAATATTATATAACTATGATAAATGATAATGTTGTAATAAAATCTACTCATTATTAAAGACTGACAATGTTGGGAAACTTTTGGTGAATACTATATTCCACAAGACCAGTTGTACAGTGCTTTTCACTGAATCACCATACATAGCGGTATACCTGTCCAACTAAGTATGCAAGGTCCAATTTGTATAATAAGCAATATATATATATATAAATTTATTTACTATATTATAATATAACTTATTTATTTTGGAACTGTTCAGAGGTTATACTTTTACTCTTTCGGCCCGCCTCTCAGTTATTTTTAAGAACCCGAAATCTCCATCTCTTCATTGACATCATTTAAACAGGGGAAAAGGATGAAATTGTAACGTTTATCAATTAAGATGAAGGTTTATTACCCCTTATAAATAACAACAACAGTTTACATCACATATTAGTAAAATATATTTTGACAGAAGAGAATGTTGGTCAGTGGAGAGCCTTCATGAAGAAATAAATGCTAACCTTCCTAATATGCCTTATTCTTTGAAACAGCAGTTAATTATTGAATGCAAACGGAATTTATTTATTTGATCCTGGAAGAGAGCAGTGGAAGATTATACATTATGGTATTATTGAAATTTTTATCACTCCAGGGTAGAAATGGATTGTGATGTCATCATTTCAAAACCAAAAAAAAAACACAAAACATCAACCAGCAACAAGAAACAATGAAACCATTGTCAGCAACAACACTGTCAACAACACTAAAATCAAATGCAGCAACACCACCACCCCTACCTAACAACATTGGTTCACCATCTTAATATAATCTTTCTATAGTAACAATCCAGCCTTTTTTTATATATATAAAATTTATAAAAAAAATCAATCCTTAAAATGGATTCTTGACTTATCACACCTACCACCACCATCACCGCCATCACGCCGCAACAATCACGGGACACCGACACCGACACCACCACAACCACCACAATCGACACTGCCACCGAC
>WNGS01056173.1:0-31692 GCA_020271785.1 Procambarus virginalis
CGTGGAGAGTCGTTGGGGACAGGGTCTTAAGAAGACCTTGACAAGGCCGCCTACAGACGCCCTAAAGACAGCAAATTCATTGCCGTGTTGGATGACGAGTGCTGTGGTGAGCCAGCATTGCACTCCGAAAAGAAATCAGCAAGGAGCGGCGAAGCGCGGGCCCCTCAGGGTGCTCAGAAAGTTAGGAGGTACCGAGGCGAGTTTTGGTTGTTGGAGATTCCCAGGTGAGGTATTTAGACAGAACGTTTTGTGCCAGAGATAGGGGGAACAGATTAAGAGTTTGCTATCCAGGAGCTGGAATTGGTGATATTGTTGGAAACATGAAAGATATTATGATGGGAAATGGGAACAAACCATTATTTGTATTAGTGTAGGGGGTAATGATGTTGGGAGAGTTAGAAGTGAGGAACTGAAATTCAAGACAGCAATAGAAAAAGTTAGGAGCAAGGGAGGAATCCCGATCATATGTGGCATTCTTCCAAGAAAGGGAGTGGGAAATGAATGGATGTCGAGGGCACTTGGTGTCAATTGCAGGCTGGAAAGATATTGCAAATCTAATGCAATATCTTATATAGACAACTGGGAACATTTCTATGGAAGAAATGAAATGTATGCTCGGGATGGGGTGCATCTGTTGGAAATAACCAACAGTTTTATACATCATTGTATTTATACAACCTTTGAATTAACCAAAGTAGTTACTAAAATTACTAACTTATAGATTTAATCATTATCATGATTTATTCATTGCCAAATTCTTCCTAGTCCGTGAGGAACAACAGGCAGCAACATGAATTTTCTCCACATTTAGTTGGATTTATAACAAGTCCAGTTTATCATTTCATTTACTAAAAATAGTTAAGTTTGATTTCGTAGTATACTATTACTTACTGGAGCTCCCTTATTTAACTAACATTTAAACATTCTAGAGGAAATTACTTTGATGCAAATGATTTTACTTTAATTTCCTCGATTGGCTGCACAACTTTTAGTAAGCCAATTTATGTTACTAGAACTTCTATTTTATCACAGAAGAATTTAATGTGATATTAATACTTGTTATTACCTCTTCCTTCCTTAGTCAATTGCGATAAATACATATTCATTTACGCTCGAAAGCCGCGCATGCGCAATAAGGAGCAGGAGGAAGAAGGGAGAGCGTCACTTGACTCAGCACGAGAGCACGGACGCCATTAAGAGCGTGCAGCAGAATTGTGCTTGACCTATTATTTTCGCTCCCACGATCAATTGAGCGGTGCCACGTTATCTGGCACAACACAGCCGTGTCATAGACTATCATATTAGCATCTCCAGAGTCAACGTCTTTCAAGCAGCAGCTGGAGGACGAAGCTCAAGTCTTCACATCAACGACACGAGGCTCGGCTGCTAAGTTTACCCTTTTTGTTATTATGTGGCCACTATTAACATTTAGGCTAGCAGTCGTTAGGCCGAATGCAAACCAACAAAAGCTAGTACGTGTCTAATTAAATTTACCATCTAATCAGATGATTATCAGTTTATTTCTATGATACAAATTGTTAAGACATTAGCTGATAATTTACTACCATCATCTTCATGATTTAAGATGTAAATGTAATTACCTATTGTGTAGAAGATATCTACAATGTAATTGCCTTTCAGTACCAAGGCGACTTCAACCGAGGTGCTAGGCTTCCCCACCGTTCTGTGCAACAATTTGCCCTATGCAACACGTCGTCGGTGGAGTGTAGCAACCGATTACACCTCACTAGTTTCACAGCTAAGCTGTCCATTTTTCCATCAGTAGCAATAACTTCATAGTTACAGTAGTGATCTCCTAAAGAGATCAATTATACTAACCCTTTGATTTACTGATGCTGTTCAACATTTCAGTAGTATATTGAGGTGCATTTACCTCCATCAATATTATATTTTACATTTATTGATTTCCACATTTGATTTACTCTGGTGAAGAACCAGCACCAGAATAATGCTAGGGATGTATTAATCTTTTAGCATGTAACCCCCCAATTTTGTGTAGTTAATTTGACTCCATTCATATAAGCATTACAGTTTTACCAAGATCCATAGGACACTAGTTCCTAGGATCAGTTTTTTCCATTGTCTCTTTGTTTTCCACTTTTTCTCAAAAAGTGGTGGTCCTTCATAGCTATCGAAGTATAATATATATTCATTTAATTATTAGTTACTGGGTCTCAGAGTCCAAAACAAGTTATTAGTTATTGGAGTCAGGTTTTTCCCACAAAATTTTGGTTCTTCGCGAACCGGATAGATCAATGTTAAATATACAGGTTCTCGGACAAATTTTGGTCCTTCGAACCTAGATAGCTGAGAATCAAGCTATCCTCAATCATTATTAATTAACTATTTACAACACCAACTAGTGTGTTAACATTATTAGGCTATTTACCAATATATTTCATTATTTACGGCTGTCAGCAGACTGCCCATATTATAGCCTAAAACGCATTTATTATCATCAACATTTCGATTAATACTTTATGTATAAAGTAACCTTAGTGTTATATATTTCTAAAATTTCACTTGTGTTTCTAAGCACAAACATATATATCAAAACAAAAAATCCCAAAAACATAGCACCATATATCTATATTACTGCACCATTGCATTTATGCCAACCTTTGATGAGGTGGGATATTTAGACTGTAGTTGTACTAATGTTTGTACAAATGCAGCCTAAATCATTTAGTCATTCCTAAGTAGGAATTATTAACGAGTACTGTACTAGACAGTACTGGTGTACATACATATTATCTAGATTGTGCTGACCCTGATTTGGGGTGGGATTACCAAAACTCTTTTTGTGCTTTTAACATATTATTTCGTGTATTATTTTTTTGAGTACTGCCGAATGTTCACTGTTGGATCGAATGGTGATAATTGATGAGCTAACCGGACGAAATCCAATAGTGGCATTCGAATACTACTCAAAAATATTAGCTATCTATTGTTAGGTAGGCAAATTAACCTCTAAACGAGGTATTATAGTCTATTCAATACATTAGGCTATTATATTAGTATTGAGCTCCATTGAATGAGCCAATATCCCAGTTACATCAGTAACAACTATTTACATCAGACCAGTCCTTACCCAGCAAGATGGAAACGGCTGACAAAATGAAAAGGACCCTTACCGGTCTGAAAGGTCACTTGACCCGACAGATTACCAAGTGTCAAAATCTGTCACAACAGTCACCTGTTGACTACATTGAATTAGAAGACTTACTTCAAGTTGCTGAAAGCAAATTCGAGCATATTAAACAGCATATGAATCTGTACTTGACAGAACTTTACCAAACCTCAATAGGTGAAACTGAACTTGAGGACATTGTAAATGATTTAGCCCAGTACGAAGATGATGTACAGGCTAAACTTCAACCCTTCAAAAGCAAATTGCTAAAAACAAATTAACAACAGCCTCTACTGCACATCCAGATCCTGATGTCAAACTACCTCAGATCAATATACCCACATTCTCTGGTAACGAGAATGAGAGTTGGGATGATTTCTGGAGTAAATTCGTGGATGCAGTAGACTCTAAAACTAACATCCCTCAAACAACTAAGTTCACTTATTTACAAGGCTTGTTACGGAATGAAGCCTTGAAGGTAATATCTAACATAACACTGACCAGTGATGGTTACGACCTAGCTGTTCAATTGCTTAAGAGCAACTACGATAACAAGGAAAGAACTATTACTATCTTAGTTCAAAAATTGCTGGATTTACCATCTGCTAATAATTCTACAGATTCTCTCCAAACTTTCAGACTAGAGCTAGAGTCTTTACTCAAGGCCTTAAGCCTTAAAGTCCAAATTCAGACTGCTGAATGGATGACAAAGTAGTTGTAAGGCGCAAATTACCAAGAGAGACTTTAGATAAATTGTGTACTATGTACAATAAAACCTCTCTGTCCATGAATGAAATTACAGAAGGTTTACATACCCTAGTCGAAAGACAAAGAGCCAACCAAGATGGGAAGAGTGTTTCAAACTTCTCTACTAACTCTCATCATAAACCCCAACGTACTGCAACTACTGTAGTAAAACCAGATCTCAATAAATCATCTCCGAAATGGAAATCTGGAAATGTAGGTACATACACAGTGAACCCTATAAACCCCGTAGTGAGCACCACTCCTACGACTTCTCCTACAGTGAAGAAGTGTTTGTTCTGCAATAATGAACATCTTACTTATAAGTGTAGTACTTATCCAGACCATAACACCCGAATTCATCGTTTGCAAGAATTACACAGATGCACAAGGTGCACGGGTCCTCATGACCCCAATAGCTGTACTGTCTCCTTACGTATGTGCAACAAGTGCCACAAGGGTAGACACCATTATTCCTTGTGTGGTAGTGATCAATCAAGATCAACCAATCCTCATAAGAAGACTACAAATTCTACTTCTGTACAGTATTGCAAAGTGCATCAAGACATAAGTGTACTTGCAACAGAGTCGACTAACACAACTACGTTACCAACAGCTCAATTAAAATTAATCAATAAGGGATCTAGGATTTCCACTCGTGGTCTCTTTGACCAAGGTTCGCAGAAAACCTTTATTTCTCAACAGCTAGTTGATCAGTTGAAACTGAAGCCTATTGCTCGAGTGAATTTGAATATCTCTGGATTCCTAACCAATAGTGGACCTCGTGACTACCAGGTTGTTAAAGTCTTGGTACGTTTAGGAGGCTGCACCAGCCCAATTCAAGCCATAGTCGTTGACAAGATCCCCTCAGATTTACATGTTACAGGTCTTGCTCAAACAGTCAAATTTCTTAAACGCAGCGGTATTAGGCTAGCAGATCATAAAATAAATACAGACTGTCTCAACGATGTAGGTATTCTTATTGGAGCTGACTTTTATTATAGATTTATTACTGGATGCACCAGGCAACGAGGTGTAAACTTGTTACTGTCAGCTGGGGGTAAACTACTCACAGGACCGGTGTTGATCCAACAACATTCTAAATCTACTAGTAATCAACCAACTAATTCAATAGTTGCGTGACTAGGCCTAGAGCAGTCACCACTACATGTCAGAGACGAAACCGAGGATGATGAGTCCAATCCCCCTGTTCATAAATTATGGGATTTGGACACCTTAGGCATAGTCCCTGATCAACCCAGTCCAGATGACACATGGACGTATCAACAATATCTTGATACTGTGATTTTCCAAGATAATCAATATTGGGTGAGACTCCCATGGAAGCTGAACCACCCACAGCTTCCAGTAAATTATTTCATGGCCTCAACCCAATTAAATTCTCAATTAGCTAGGCTACGGAAGCAACCAGATAAATTGCAACTGTATCATGCTTTAATACAGCAACAACTTGCTAACAAATTTATAGAAGTTGTTGAAGAAGACAACCATAAGACAGGCCATTATTTGCCACATCATGCTGTCCTGAAAGATTCAGTTACAACACCAATCAGGATTGTATTTAATTGTAGTGCCAAATTAAAGGCAGACAGCGTGTCATTAAATGATTGTCTACAAACTGGACCTAGCCTAACCCAAAGACTACAAGATGTCTTATTACGATTTCGCTCTGGTGTTTTTGCCTATACGGCCGACATTAGTAAGGCCTTTTTAAGAGTAGGCTTACAAGAGACGGATCGTAATTTTACTAAATTTCTATGGGTGAAAGATCCACAGGATCCTAATAGTGAAATCATTACTTATAGATTTGCCTCAGTACTGTTCGGAGCGACATCTTCACCATTCTTACTCCAGGCTACTCTGGATACACATCTCAAGAAGTCTAATAGCCCCTACAAGACTGAGATTAGCAACAATTTATATGTTGACAATTTTCAAGGTACCACTAATGATGAGAATAAACTAGTGGAAATTTACCATGAGGCTAATCGTGAACTGTTGGGAGCTAACATGCCCCTACAGTCGTGGGCCTCCAATAATAAACAACTCAATCAAATAATCGAGGAAGAATTCCCTGATTATAAAAGTACCTCATAAATTGAAAGTCTTAGGTATGGAGTGGAATACTTCCACAGACAAATTGAATATCAAGTCAGTGGAGATCAAACAATCACCTCTAACCATGAGAAAACTACTCTCCCATGTCAGCAAGCCATTTGACCCTTTAGGCCTACTCAGTCCTATTCTAATTAAGGGTAAACTCCTTATGCAGGAGTGCTGGCAAAGGAATTTGAGGTGGGATGAAACGTTGCCGGAGGATCTCCAAGAAAAATGGCAGCAGTTGATTCCTGATTACAACAAACTTAGTATTCTACAGTTTCCTCGAAATACCTTAGGACTAAATTCACCCACAAATTTACATGTATTCTGCGATGCCTCAGGCAAAGCGTATGGCTCAGTAGCCTATCTAGTTAATACTCAACAATCATTTTTGCTTACATCTAAGGCAAGGGTAGCCCCGATTAAAAGGAGGTCACTACCCCAAATGGAATTAACTGCCTTATTAGTAGGTGTAAGACTGGCCCATTGCCTGATCAAAACCCTCAGTGATGTTCACCTTGGTGAAATAGTAATGTGGTCGGACAATGAGGCAGTATTGCAGTGGGTAAAAAATGACAAGAACAAAACTCCCTATGTCAGCAATCGAAGAGTTGACCCTGAGCAGCCGTGGAGTGCAGACGTGTCCCTCCGTGACTGCTGGGGTTGTTAGCTGTTTGGTCGCCAGGTGGCAGGGCGTCACTGCCCTCCCAGTGTTGTTGCCTGGCTGGCTGCTGCTGACGTGGCGGAACTGAGTTGCGATGGGGGTCCCCCTCCCACCGGTACTGCGGGCTCAGTCTGTGGGCCTGGAATGTTCCAGCCGGGCTGGATACCCAGAGATTGCACGGGTGTTTGAGCAGCTGCAGGTACCTGTGATGGATATCTACGGTGTCGAGCTGGTGACGGCCCGTCGGGTGATCCTGAAATTCACTGCAGACATGGCGTATCGCGAATTTCTACGTCGATACGAGGGGCGGACATTGCCTCTGCAGGATGGTGCGGGCACTGTGTCCATTTCTGATCGGAGTGGTGCCCTCACATACGTCAGCGTCCATGGGGCTCCTTTGGAGTTTCCGGAGGGTCTGCTCCGGCGGTACTTCGGCCGTTTTGGCGCCGTCGTTAGTGTGCGGGTGAATGTGGTGTCCTCGAGCCCACTAAAGGGTGTCCGCACCAACATTCGTACCCTGGGCATGAGGTTACGGGAGGATATCCCGTCCTCTGTGCGTCTGCTGGGGTACACGGTTCGGGTGTTTTACGCCCGCCAGCCCCGGACATGTTATCGCTGTGGCCTGTCGGGCCATCAGGCGGCTGAATGTTCTGTGCCGGCCTCTGCGCCTGTGAACCTTTTCAGTGAGGAGGATTTCCCACCGCTTCCTGTGGAGGAGGTTTCTGTGGGTCTGGACGCCTCCCCGGACGCAGCTAAGCCCCCTGTGTCGCCTGATGCGCCCCCTGTGGTGGACGTTCCCCCGAATGTCGCCGGCCCTCCTCAGGATGTTGCGATGGATACTCCTGCTCCTGTCCCTGATGCTCCCGTGGGCCTTTCTGATGCTCCCTCCTCGCCGTCTGCTCACCCGTCTTCAGTTGCTGCGCCTGGCCCTGCGTGCTCGCCTGCATCCTCGCCTCGGGTCCCGGCTGCGCTGAGTGCTGGGGTGGCTGTGGGGCCTCCTGTTGTATGTGGTCCGGTTCCCCCTGCGGTTGAGGCTGCTGCCGTCATGAGGCGAGCGGTGGTTCGCACGGCTTGTGATGCCCGTGGTTTGGGTCTGCCTCCGGCTCTGAGGATGTGCGCCTGGTGCCCAAGCGGTCCAGGCGTTCTTCTACGGCATGGGCTGATGTGGAGGGTTTCGACGCCGATGGGTCTTCGGGAGGTGATGTGGTGGTCGCTGACGTCCATGTACCTGCTGATGCCAAGGATTGTGTGTATGATTCACCTCCTGTTTCTTCTGTAGGCGGTTCTCCGCAGTGGGAGGTGGTTGCTCCTCCGGACGTTGGTGCGGGGGGTGCTGGTGCAGGCCGCGACCTCGTGTTGTTGCTAAAGAAGGATGTTCAGCGAGGGGGGCCCCTGCAGGTGTCCCGTCCGGTGGTTGCTGCGGAGCCCTGTGGGGCTGCCAAGGTTACAAGTGCGCTGCCCGTTGCCCGCGCCTGTAGGGGGAAGCCCGTCCCGATCATCTTGGCCTCCGGCGTGGCGTACGATCAGAAGACCAACAATTTGGAATTTGGATTTATTGACCGAGTGCTGCCTGCTCCGTGGTGCCCCTCGACTATCTGGGTTCCACAGGCTCAGGTTTTTGTTGAGGGTGTG
Source organism: Procambarus virginalis (assembly GCA_020271785.1). Lineage (NCBI taxonomy): Eukaryota > Metazoa > Arthropoda > Malacostraca > Decapoda > Cambaridae > Procambarus > Procambarus virginalis. The sequence continues at coordinate 8,313 of WNGS01056173.1, forward strand.
CCGAATTTGATGCCCGATCCTCGTACGGCCCATAGTCACTCTGACGACATCATGTTGCTTTGGGAGGCGTATTGTCTTCGTTTCCCGGCAGCTGAGTGGCCGGATAAGTATGCGCACTCTTGATAGTTTGTGTACTTGCTGAGTATTTCGCGTCTGTAGTGGATTTAGTATGTTCTGTGGTAATTATTGTGTGCCCTTCAGGCCGGTGTCGTATTTAGTTTTCTCATTGTCCCTGTTTATTGTAATTTGTGTATTGTGTGCCCTTCCGGCTGATGTCGTGTTTCGTTTTCTCAAATGTCCCTGTTATTGTAATTAGGCTATACTTTTTCATGTTTGTCTGTTTCTTTGATTCTGATGTATTATGTGCCCCTCTGGCTATGCTGTTTGCCCTCTTACGTGAGTGGTTTGTGCATGGTTTTTGTTTGTTTATTGATTTGTTTGTTATGTTTATGGTTTTTTTGTTTCATGATTTTATTATTTATTTGTTTATTTTTTATTCTTGTTCTCCTCTGCTTTCTATGTGTATTATGACCTTGTTTTATGTGTTATTGTAATTTGGGTATTGTTTGCCTGTTTGCGCTATTTGTTTATTGATGTTTTTGTACTGTGCTGTCGGTCCTTCTGGCCGGTGGTTTGTTGTTTTGCTCATTTTGTTTTCTTATGTAAATTTTATTGTATTTATTGCTTATACTTGCATGGTTGCATGTAAAAATAAATTTAAAAAAAAAATGTCAGCAATCGAGTAAGGGAAATTCGTGAATTGTCTGCTGGTTATAAATTAAGACATGTCCCAACCAAGGACAATCCAGCTGACTATTTATCCAGAGGTTTGACTTTAAAGCAATTAGTTAAAACCGAGATGTGGTTTAATGGACCCCAATGGCTAGTTAGTGGTCAGTGGCCCCAACAGAAGCCGCAAGTCATTGTGACCAATATCACTATCCCTGTTGTGGATCCAGAACTACCTCAAATTTTAGCTATCAATCCTCATCGCTATTCCAGTTTAAGTAAATTACTAAGAGTTACAGAAATGGTATTTGATTTCATCAACAAGATGGGGATCAAGTATCGATTTCCTAGTTCCATTAAATATTGGGTCAAACAAGCTCAACAAGAGACTTATGGGAAGGAATATGAACATCTCCCAGAGAGGTTGAGTAAGTCTCTGGGCATTTGGCTTGACTCAGACAACTATAACATTTTGAGATGCGGCGGACGTCTGCTTCATGCAGAAATAAATTTAGATACGAAGAATCCTATACTTCTTCCACGTCACCACATCATTACTAAACTCATAGTTTTACATTACCATGAGCATAATACATTGCATGGTGGAGTATTAGATACTCTTACTGAAATCAGACAACGTTTTTGGCTTCCCAAGGTCGCCAAACTGTTAAATCTTTAATCAAGTCTTGTATAATCTGCAAGAGATATGATGCTCGAGTGTGTCCTTATCCAGGTCCACCGCCCCTACCTAAGGAGCGAGTCGTTCACCTTCGTCCCTTTGAAACCACAGGTGTCGACTATACAGGAGCACTAATTTTAACAGGCACACCGGACAAGATTCCAGTGAAAGCCTACATTTGCCTTTTCACGTGTGCTACCACACGCGGAGTACATTTAGAAGTCACTTCTGACATGAGTGCAGAAGCCTTTCTGCAAGCCTTTCGCAGATTTGCTGCACGAAGATCTTGCCCAAAATTAATGATCTCGGATAATGGATCTAACTTCGTGGCAGGAGAAGCTTGCTTACAAGAAATATGGAACCATCCAGAAGTACACTCTGTGCTCAAACAGAGACAATGCTATTGGAAATTTATTCCTCCAAGAGCACCATGGCATGGCGGTTTTTACGAAAGAATGGTGGGAACTGTTAAGAAATGCCTAAGAAAAACCTTACACAGGCAGAAAATTAATCTCACCGAGTTACAGACCCTTGTCGTGGAAATTGAAGCACGAGTCAACAACAGACCTCTAACCTATTTAACAGAAGATTTCTCCCAAAGAGAACCCCTAAGCCCCTCTCATTTGATTCATGGTGGTCTTCTGAGCCCTCTAATATCTCTAGGAGACGAGGATCCAGCTGACCCTTCGTGTGTCAAAGCAAGTGACTTAGTGGAGAGTTATAGACATCTTTCAAGAGTAATAGAGAAGTGGAATGAGGTCTGGACACGTGAATATTTAACTGCTTTAAGAGAATATCATTATGGAGCTGCAAGCCCATACAATAAAGTTCAACTTAAACCAGGTGATCTTGTCCTAGTAGACAGTGATGGACCCAGGTCAGATTGGCCTATAGGTAAAATTGTTGATATCCATCCTGACCGCCATGGTGTATTACGAATTGTTAAAGTTCAGTGTCGAGGCACTACTACCTTGAAAACACTAGAGAAATTAGTACCTTTAGAGTTAGCAGAACACGAGTGTTCTACAGATATACCTGTAACCCAAGTTTCAGAGAACAATGATTCTACTCAACCGAGCACAAGACCATCAAGAGTCGCTGCTCAGAACTGCAAACAGAAACTTAAACAATATTTTGATTCTATTCAAGAGTAGATAACTTATCATTTAAACTTGAGGTGACCATACTGATGCAGTGATGAGTTGATGTCCAGTAATTAGTTACGAGTCATAGTGACCTTGGACAGTAGCCTCACTGTATTGATGAGGTCTCCTTAATCTTAAATGATCCAATTATTCATAATTATTTTTGTTAATATCCTTCTGTATCTTACAAAGGAATTATTCAATAATTTTCAATGTTTATTTACGTCCCATGTTGACTTAGTCATCTACCACAGATTCGGGACATTCGTTAGGTACGTACTAACCTACTAACCCATGAATATAACTTCAGGATAGAGAAACAGGTGTACGTTAGTACTAATACCTGAACTACGACCCGAGTTTTCTCTCCCCGGAGTTATGTTGGAAATAACCAACAGTTTTATACATCATTGTATTTATACAACCAAAGTAGTTACTAAAATTACTAACTTATAGATTTAATCATTATCATGATTTATTCATTGCCAAATTCTTCCTAGTACGTGAGGAACAACAGGCAGCAACATGAATTTTCTCCACATTTAGTTGGATTTATAACAAGAGTCCAGTTTATCATTTCATTTACTAAAAATAGTTAACTTTGATTTCGTAGTATACTATTACTTACTGGAGCTCCCTTATTTAACTAACATTTAAGTATTCTAGAGGAAATTACTTTGATGCAAATGATTTACTTTAATTTCCTCGATTGGCTGCACAACTTTTAGTAAGCCAATTTATGTTACTAGAACTTCTATTTTATCACAGAAGAATTTAATGTGATATTAATACTTGTTATTACCTCTTCCTTCCTTAGTCAATTGCGATAAATACATATTCATTTATGCTCGAAAGCCGCGCATGCGCAATAAGGAGCAGGAGGAAGAAGGGAGAGCGTCACGTCACTTGACACGTGAAGGAGAGCACGGACGCCATTACAGCGTGTAGCAGAGTTGTGATTGACCTATTTATTTCGCTCCCACGATCAGTTGAGCGGTGCCACGTTATCTAGCACAACATAGCCGTGTCATAGACTAACATACGAGCATCTCCAGAGTCAACGTCTTTCAAGCAGCAGCTGGAGGACGAAGAGTTGCTCAAGTCTTCACATCAACGACACGAGGCTCGGCTGCTAAGTTTACCCTTTTTGTTATTATGTGGCCACTATTAACATTTAGGTTAGCAGTCGTTAGGCCGAATGCAAACCAACAAAATATAGTACGTGTCTTAATTAAATTTGCCATCTAATTATATGATTATCAGTTTATTTCTATGATACAAATTGTTCAGACATTAGCTGATAATTTACTACCGTCATCCTCATGATTTAGGATGTAAATGTAATTACCTATTGTGTAGAAGATTTCTACAATGTAATTGCCTTTCAGTACCAAGGCGACTTCAACCGAGGTGCTAGGCTTCCCCACCGTTCTGTGCAACAATTTACCCTATGCAACACGTCGTCGGTGGAGTGTAGCAACCGATCACTTCTTCCTAGATCACAGCTAAGCTGTCCATTTTTCCATCAGTAGCAATAACTTCATAGTTACAGTAGTGATCTCCTAAAGAGATCAATTATACTAACCCTTTGATTTACTGATGCTGTTCAACATTTCAGTAGTATATTGAGGTGCATTTACCTCCATCAATATTATATATTCTACATTTATTGATTTCCACATTTGATTTACTCTGGTGAAGAACCAGCACCAGAATAATGCTAGGGATGTATTAATCTTTTAGCATGTAACCCCCCATTTTTGTGTAGTTAATTTGACTCCATTCATACAAGCATTACAGTTTACCAAGATCCATAGGACACTAGTTCCTAGGATCAGTTTTTTCCATTGTCTCTTTGTTTTCCACTTTTTCTCAAAAAGTGGTGGTCCTTCATAGCTATCGAAGTATATATATATATTCATTTAATTATTAGTTACTGGGTCTCAGAGTCTTAAACAAGTTATTAGTTATTGGAGTCAGGTTTTCCCCACATATATATATATATATATATATATATATATATATATATATATATATATATATATATATATATATATATTTATATATATATATATATATTTATATATATCATATAGAGAGAAGGGAGAGGGGGACGGACACGTGGTGAGCAAGGTCCTACGCTTGAACCAATTTCAACGTGGATCACGATGCCTGAGCCAGCCAAGACTTGACCCATGTAGGTATGAATATCTGCTGAAGGCCCCGGGGGTGACAAGAAGAACCATCTCCTTCATTCCAACACAATGAACGTAGAAAGGTGCGTTGTCTGAGCTTTGTGTATGGCGAGGCAGGTACAGTGTATGGGTGAGGGTGAGGGGAGGGTCGCCGCCGTCTCAGTGCCGCCACCCACCAGCCCCCAGGCGGGGTGCGGGGGGAGGGGGGAGTGATGGGGAGAGGCTCTCGAGCTGCCTACAGTGGTGTTAGTGGAAAGTTAGTGCGTTCATAAGCAAATCGGTGAGTGTAGTGTTAAAAACAAAGTGCACTAGTGATTTCCCCGAGTGTTGACAGTGTGTAACAAGTGAGACGGCGGCCTCCCTCGCGTGCCCCCCCTCCACCACCCCCCGCCCGCCATCTTCCCCCCCCCGCTACCTGCGCCCGACCCAGCCAGCCGCCCATCAACACACAGCCTACCCACACACGGTGCCCAGGCCATGCCCAACTCCCCCAGGAGGGTAATGCTTGCCGTGTTACTCTCCACCCGGGAAGGAGAGGGTGCACTCAGTGGGCAGCCAGGCGTCATCACATCTAGGCATGGCACATGTCGCACCTGACACACAGCCTCTTTCCAGCCAAGAAGATGACCAACCAAGAGGAAACTGTCAAGTGTGTGGCAGACGGTATCGTCTCAATGGAGATGGAACTATCCGCTGTCATTCTGTCAATTCAGGTGGTTGTCTAGGGTCTAGGCGCCTGCCCCGGGGCAGTGACGATGGACAACCTGCTGCAGGAGCGAGGAACAATACCTCCCTCAACTTCATTTCAGCAGATAATCTGCTTGAAGCAGTCAAAGCGACGTCCACCAGGACCTTGCCCCACATCCCCAAGGCTGCCCGTCACCAAGCAGCAGCCAAACTCACCAGTCTGCTGACAAAGGTCAACAATGCTCCCAGAACCTCTGCATCGTGGCACAATCTCCTTCTATTTGGGAATGCATGCCTAGCATTACCGCCCAGGAGAGACAAGTCATTAGCAACCTCGGTAATCAGGGCACTTAATGAATTCCCCAGAGCAGACAACCTGGTCCGCCTCCCCCCTCGTGCCAAGAACACCAGCCGCAGGACGACCAACAATAACTCATCTGAGAACCACAAAATGAGAGCACAGATCACCAGGAAAATAGAAGAGGGCAATACCACAGGTGCCATCAGAATCATGACCAGCGATGACACTATTGCCCCCAGGAACGCCACGACAGCAGAGGCTCTTCAAGACAAACACCCACGCAGAGCCCCAGACAGCAGCAGGGATCCCCAGGAAAACAATGTGGGCATAGAACCCTTGACTGTTCGAGAATCTGAGGTGTACAAAGCAGCCATGTCTTTCCCAACAGGTTCAGCAGGGGGCTTTACAGGTCTAAGACCCCAGCACATCAAACAAATGCTGAACCCGGTGCTTGGAGATGCTGCAAAGGACCTTCTAGTGGAACTTACCAGATTCTCCAACATGTGTTTGGCTGGCGGCATCCCTGAGGATATCAGGCCTGTCTTTTATGGAGCAGCACTCTGTGCTCTAAAGAAGAAGGATAGGGGTATCAGGCCCATTGCCGTTGGCAACACCCTCCGACGCCTCGTAGCTAAGGCTGCAGTGAGATCTATCAGCCAGGAAGCAGCCACCTTGCTGAAACCTCATCAGCTCGGGTTTGGGATTCCCCTAGGTTGTGAAGCTGCAGCACATGCAGCGCGGGCTTACATTGCTGATCTCCCGGACCAGAAGGCACTAGTAAAGCTTGACTTCAAAAATGCTTTCAATCAAGTCAGACGAGACGCTGTCCTCAGGGCTGTACACAACCATTTCCGTCCCCTTTACCCGTTCATCCGATCGTGCTACAGTGGGGACTCTAAGCTTCTTTTTGGGGAACATGAAATAAACTCCTGTGAAGGTGTCCAACAAGGTGACCCCTTAGCACCCCTCCTTTTCTGCCTAGCTATCAAAGAGGTCACTGATAGTCTGACAAGCGAGCTAAACATCTGGTACCTGGATGATGGCACTCTCGCTGGAACCCCGGAAACCATTTTGGAGGATATAAGGAAAATCCAGGAGCAGGGAGCAGCCTTAGGCCTCATTCTCAATGCATCCAAGTGTGAAATAATCTCCCGCAACCAAGACATCACTGGGCAAATACAAAATGTTCTTCCAGACATTCTCGTTGTCGAGCCACCGGACTGTACTCTCCTGGGTGCCCCCATTGGCCCACGAGCAATCGAGGAGGTCCTGGCTGCAAAAATCACTGATCTAAAGAGAATGCTGGACAGGATTGACAAGATTGATGCCCATGATGCTCTCTTTCTCCTCACAAGATGCCTGTCTCTCCCTAAGTTGACGTACTTTCTGAGATGTTCTCCATCCTACAGCAGCCCTAAATTAAATGTGTATGACACCCTTCTGAGGTCCATGCTGGTGAAAGTCCTGAACCTGCCATTGGACGACTCTCAGTGGGAGCAAGCAACCCTTCCTGTAAGACTTGGCGGCCTTGGTGTCCGCACAGCCTCCCAAATTGCTCTACCAGCCTTCCTTTCCTCCTCCCACGCATCGCACGACCTCGTCAGAGATATCTTACCTGCAACCCTGAGAGATTCAGCAGGAATACACGATCCTGCTTTCACTGAATGTTCAAATCAGTGGGGTGTTCTCGCAGCCCCAGCAACCATTATAGAGCCAACAAAACAACACAAACAGTCCGGCTGGGACCACCCTCTAGTGGAAAAAGTAGCTGATGCTATGCTCAGCGCTGCAACATCAGACAAGGAGAAAGCCCGCCTCAGAGCAGTGCGTGCCCCCCATGCAGGAGACTTCCTCCTGGCAGTACCCATGTCAACAATGGGCACGCGCCTAGATCCAGAATCCCTTCGTGTAGCAGTGGCCCTCCGCCTTGGTGCCCCAATTCACACTGAATACAAGTGTATTTGCAACAGGGTGGAAGCAGACCAATACGGACTGCATGGGTTGCATTGCGGAAGCACAAAGGGCTGGCATGCAAGACACAACGAGGTCAATGACATCATCAAGAGAAGCCTCGTCTCAGCTAAGTGCCCAGCGGAGAGAGAACCTCGCATCCTAGGGGTCCAAAACCCGGATTTCCCCGCACTTCGCCCTGATGGCATCACCATATACTCATGGAAGGAGGGTAGACAGTTGGTGTGGGACTACACATGTGTATCCACCCTGGCTGACACCTATGTACACTTCGGAGCTGATCAAGCAGGTGGGGCAGCCAACCACAGGGAAACAGCAAAATCTCTCAAATACAGGCGACTGGCAGGTCAATACCTCTTTGTTCCCATAGCGTCTGAGACGCATGGCCCCTGGGGCAAGAGTGCCTTGGGATTTCTCAAGGAATTGGGTTCCAAGCTCATTGACGTCACCAGAGACCCAAGGGCTTGCAGTTTTTTGTTTCAGCGCCTCAGTGTGGCGATCCAGAGGGGAAATGCTTGCTGCGTCCTCGGTTCCTGTCCGGAAGCGGAGGAGCTTCAAGAGATCCATAACCTTTAGGCATTTGTCTTGTATGTTTTGTAACCTTTAAATACACAATAAAGCATAAGAAAAAAAAAAGGAAGGGGGTGGTAGGAGAAAAGCACACAGAAACTGTATTGGAGGGGACCTACATTCCCTCCAATGCGTTATGTGTGATTTCCTCCGAGGCTATGGGTCCCCCTTCTTCCAGCCAGAGGTGGTACTCCCTTCCATATTAAATATATATATATATATATATATATATATATATATATATATATATATATATATATATATATATATATATATATATATATATATATATATATATATATATATTAGCCTAATGCAAGGCCCGTTTTGCCTAATAAGCCAAGTTTTCCTGAATTAATATATTTTCTCTAATTTTTTTCTTATGAAATGATAAAGCTACCCATTTCATTATGTATGAGGTCAGTACTTTTTTATTGGAGTTAAAATTAACTTAGATATATGACCGAACCTAACCAACCCTACCTAACCTAACCTAACCTATCTTTATAGGTTAGGTTAGGTTAGGTAGCCGAAAAAGTTAGGTTAGGTTAGGTTAGGTAGGTTAGGTTGTCGAAAAACAATTATATCATGAAAACTTGGCCTATTAGGCAAATCGGGCCTTGCATAGTAGGCCAAGAAGTGCATTCTGGCTACTAGGTACGGCATATATATATATATATATATATATATATATATATATATATATATATATATATATATATATATATATATAATCACTTTAGCTCTATGACCTTTGACCCCTTCAGAGGATTCGAACCCAGGCCACCGGGTCTCCTTATCACAATCACAGGTACTATGACCACTACAGTGTTCAGAAGTAGAACCAAGGCCTCCAGAACCTCCCGGTGAAATCAGTCGAGTTCCGGGTTCGTCAGCTTTTGTTCTATCGTGGTCGAGAGAGCCAAGGCCAGGACAGGATATATATAGAGTCCACCGGGGCTCTGAGGTGATGCGAACCTGCGACCAAGCCATAGTTAGCCACATACTCTACTACTATACCACCACCGACTAGTTAAAAAGTCATACAACAGGATTTCTACTGAAATAATAGGAAGTCTGGAGAAGCCAGTCCAAGTTCTTTGCATGACCACCAAGCAATCTGGTGCAGGAAACGTAGTTCAACAAAAAATCTTGTATGACATTCACCAAGTCAGTGGTGGAGAGTGCAGCTGACAATGCCTTGATCATAGGTTCGAGTCACCTCAGAGCTCCAGTGGATTTTCTCATTGATATACGTGTACGTTAGTGTGATTTTCTGTGTGTATGTGAAGTTGGGGCGTAAGGTGCCTGGAGTACCTTGCCTGCACCAAAGTGCTGGGAGTACCTTGCCTATACCCTGGTGCTGAGAGTACCTCGCCGGCACCCGGGTGCTTGGAATACCTTGCCTGCACCCAGGTGTTTGGAGTACCTTGCCTGCACCTAGGTGCTGGGAGTACCTTGCCTGCACCCGGGTGCTTGAAGTACCTTGCCTGCACCCGGGTGCTTGAAGTACCTTGCCTGCACCCAGGTGCTTGGAGTACCTTGCCTGCACCTAGGTGCTGGGAGTACCATGCCTGCACCCGGGTGCTTGGAGTACCTTGCCTGCACCCGGGTGCTTGAAGTACCTTGCCTGCACCCGGGTGCTGGGAGTACCTTGCCTGCACCTAGGTGCGGGGTGTACCTTGCCTGCACCTGGGTGCTTGAAGTACCTTGCCTGCACCCGGCTGCTTGAAGTACCTTGCCTGCACCCGGGTGCTGGGAGTACCTTGCCTGCATCCGGGTGCTGGGAGTACCTTGCCTGCACCCGGCTGCTTGAAGTACCTTACCTGCACCCGGTGCTTGAAGTACCTTGCCTGCACCCGGGTGCTTGAAGTACCTTGCCTGCACCCGGGTGCTGGGAGTACCTTGCCTGCACCTAGGTGCGGGGTGTACCTTGCCTGCACCCGGGTGCTGGGAGTACCTTGCCTGCACCTGGCTGCTTGAAGTACCTTACCTGCACCCGGGTGCTGGGAGTACCTTGCCTGCATCCGGGTGCTGGGAGTACCTTGCCTGCACCCGGGTGCTTGAAGTACCTTGCCTGCACCTGGGTGCTGGGAGTACCTTGCCTGCACCCGGGTGTTGGGAGTACCTTGCCTGCACCCGGATGCTGTGAGTACCTTGCCTGCACCGGGTGCTGGGAGTACCTTGCCTGCATCCGGGTGCTGGGAGTACCTTGCCTGCACCCGGGTGCTTGAAGTACCTTGCCTGCACCCAGGTGCTGGGAGTACCTTGCCTGCAACTGGGTGCTTGAAGTACCTTGCCTGCACCCGGCTGCTTGAAGTACCTTGCCTGCACCCAGGTGCTGGGAGTACCTTGCCTGCACCTGGGTGCTTGAAGTACCTTGCCTGCACCCGGGTGCTTGAAGTACCTTGCCTGCACCCGGGTGCTGGGAGTACCTTGCCTGCACCTAGGTGCGGGGTGTACCTTGCCTGCACCCGGGTGCTTGAAGTACCTTGCCTGCACCTGGGTGCTTGAAGTACCTTGCCTGCACCTGGGTGCTTGAAGTACCTTGCCTGCACCTGGGTGCTTGAAATACCTTGCCTGCACCCGGGTGCTTGAAGTACCTTGCCTGCACCCGGCTGCTTGAAGTACCTTGCCTGCACCCAGGTGCTGGGAGTACCTTGCCTGCACCTGGGTGCTTGAAGTACCTTGCCTGCACCCGGGTGCTTGAAGTACCTTGCCTGCACCCGGGTGATGGGAGTACCTTGCCTGCACTTAGGTGCGGGTGTACCTTGCCTGCACCTGGGTGCTGGGAGTACCTTGCCTGCACCCGGGTGCTTGAAGTACCTTGCCTGCACCTGGGTGTTGGGAGTACCTTGCCTGCACCCGGGTGCTTGAAGTACCTTGCCTGCACCCGGGTGTTGGGAGTACCTTGCCTGCACCCGGGTGCTTGAAGTACCTTGCCTGCACCTGGGAGCTTGAAGTACCTTGCCTGCACCTGGGTGCTTGAAGTACCTTGCCTGCACCCGGGTGCTTGAAGTACCTTGCCTGCACCCGGTGCTTGAAGTACCTTGCCTGCACCTGACTGCTTGAAATACCTTGCCTGCACCTGGCTGCTTGAAATACCTTGCCTGCACCCGGGTGCTTGAAGTACCTTGCCTGCACCTGGGTGCTGGAAGTACCTTGCCTGCACCCGGGTGCTTGAAGTACCTTGCCTGCACCCGGGTGATTGAAGTACCTTGCCTGCACCTAACTGCTTGAAATACCTTGCCTGCACCTGGCTGCTTGAAATACCTTGCCTGCACCCGGGTGCTTGAAGTACCTTGCCTGCACTTGGGTGCTTGAAGTACATTGCCTGCACCTGGGTGCTTGAAGTACATTGCCTGCACCTGGGTGCTTGAAGTACCTTGCCTGCACCTGGGTGCTTGAAGTACATTGCCTGCACCTGGGTGCTTGAAGTACCTTGCCTGCACCTGGGTGCTTGAAGTACTTTGCCTGCACCTGGGTGCTTGAAGTACTTTGCCTGCACCTGGGTGCTTGAAGTACCTTGCCTGCACCTGGGTGCTTGAAGTACATTGCCTGCACCTGGGTGCTTGAAGTACATTGCCTGCACCTGGGTGCTTGAAGTACCTTGCCTGCACCTGGGTGCTTGAAGTACTTTGCCTGCACCTGGGTGCTTGAAGTACCTTGCCTGCACCTGGGTGCTTGAAGTACTTTGCCTGCACCTGGGTGCTTGAAGTACCTTGCCTGCACCTGGGTGCTTGAAGTACCTTGCCTGCACCTGGGTGCTTGAAGTACTTTGCCTGCACCTGGGTGCTTGAAGTACCTTGCCTGCACCTGGGTGCTTGAAGTACCTTGCCTGCACCTGGGTGCTTGAAGTACCTTGCCTGCACCTGGGTGCTTGAAGTACCTTGCCTGCACCCGGGTGTTGGGAGTACCTTGCCTGCACCTGGGTGCTTGAAGTACTTTGCCTCCACCCGGGTGTTGGGAGTACCTTGCCTGCACCTGGGTGCTTGAAGTACCTTGCCTGCACCTGGGTGCTTGAAGTACCTTGCCTGCACCTGGGTGCTTGAAGTACCTTGCCTGCACCTGGGTGCTTGAAGTACCTTGCCTGCACCTGGGTGCTTGAAGTACCTTGCCTGCACCTGGGTGCTTGAAGTACCTTGCCTGCACCTGGGTGCTTGAAGTACTTTGCCTGCACCTGGGTGTTGGGAGTACCTTGCCTGCACCCGGGTGCTTGAAGTACCTTGCCTGCACCTGGGTGCTTGAAGTACCTTGCCTGCACCCGGGTGTTGTGAATACCTTGCCTGCACCCGGGTGCTTGAAGTACCTTGCCTGCACCTGGGTGCTTGAAGTACTTTGCCTGCACCTGGGTGCTTGAAGTACCTTGCCTGCACCCAGGTGCTTGAAGTACCTTGCCTGCACCTGGGTGTTGGGAGTACCTTGCCTGCACCCGGGTGCTTGAAGTACCTTGCCTGCACCCGGGTGCTTGAAGTACCTTGCCTGCACCTGGGTGCTTGAAGTACCTTGCCTGCACCTGGGTGCTTGAAGTACCTTGCCTGCACCTGGGTGCTTGAAGTACCTTGCCTGCACCCGGGTGTTGGGAGTACCTTGCCTGCACCTGGGTGCTGGGAGTACCTTGCCTGCACCCGGGTGTTGGAGTACCTTGCCTGCACCCGGGTGTTGGGAGTACCTTGCCTGCACCCGGGTGTTGGGAGTACCTTGCCTGCACCTGGGTGCTGGAGTACCTTGCCTGCACCTGGGTGCTGGGAGTACCTTGCCTGCACCCGGGTGCTGTGAGTACCTTGCCTGCACCCGGGTGCTGTGAGTACCTTGCCTGCACCCGGGTGCTTGAGTACCTTGCCTGCACCTGGGTGCTGTGAGTACATTGCCTGCACCTGGGTGCTTGAAGTACCTTGCCTGCACCCGGGTGCTGTGAGTACCTTGCCTGCACCTGGGTGCTTGAAGTACCTTGCCTGCACCTGGGTGCTTGAAGTACCTTGCCTGCACCTGGGTGCTGGGAGTACCTTGCCTGCACCCGGGTGCTGTGAGTACCTTGCCTGCACCTGGGTGCTGGGAGTACCTTGCCTGCACCCGGGTGCTGTGAGTACCTTGCCTGCACCTGGGTGCTTGAAGTACCTTGCCTGCACCTGGGTGCTTGAAGTACCTTGCCTGCACCTGGGTGCTGGGAGTACCTTGCCTGCACCCGGGTGCTGTGAGTACCTTGCCTGCACCTGGGTGCTGGGAGTACCTTGCCTGCACCCGGGTGCTTGAAGTACCTTGCCTGCACCTGGGTGCTTGAAGTACCTTGCCTGCACCCGGGTGCTTGAAGTACCTTGCCTGCACCCGGGTGCTTGAGGTACCTTGCCTGCACCCGGGTGCTGGGAGTACCTTGCCTGCACCTGGGTGCTGGGAGTACCTTGCCTGCACCCGGGTGCTTGTGAGTACCTTGCCTGCACCTGGGTGCTGGGAGTACCTTGCCTGCACCCGGGTGCTTGAAGTACCTTGCCTGCACCCGGGTGCTGGAGTACCTTGCCTGCACCTGGGTGCTGGAAGTACCTTGCCTGCACCCGGGTGCTTGAAGTACCTTGCCTGCACCCGGGTGCTTGAAGTACCTTGCCTGCACCCGGGTGCTGGGAGTACCTTGCCTGCACCTGGGTGCGGGGAGTACCTTGCCTGCACCTGGGTGCTTGAAGTACCTTGCCTGCACCCGGGTGCTTGAAGTACCTTGCCTGCACCTGGGTGCTGGAGTACCTTGCCTGCACCCGGGTGCTTGAAGTACCTTGCCTGCACCTGGGTGCTTGAAGTACCTTGCCTGCACCTGGGTGCTTGAAGTACCTTGCCTGCACCCGGGTGCTGGGAGTACCTTGCCTGCACCTGGGTGCTTGAAGTACCTTGCCTGCACCTGGGTGCTTGAAGTACCTTGCCTGCACCTGGGTGCTTGAAGTACCTTGCCTGCACCTGGGTGCTTGAAGTACCTTGCCTGCACCTGGGTGCTTGAAGTACCTTGCCTGCACCTGGGTGCTTGAAGTACCTTGCCTGCACCCAGGTGCTTGAAGTACCTTGCCTGCACCCAGGTGCTTGAAGTACCTTGCCTGCACCCGGGTGCTTGAAGTACCTTGCCTGCACCTGGGTGCTTGAAGTACCTTGCCTGCACCTGGGTGCTTGAAGTACCTTGCCTGCACCTGGGTGCTTGAAGTACCTTGCCTGCACCTGGGTGCTTGAAGTACCTTGCCTGCACCCAGGTGCTTAAAGTACCTTGCCTGCACCCAGGTGCTTGAAGTACCTTGCCTCACCCAGGTGCTTGAAGTACCTTGCCTGCACCTGGGTGCTTGAAGTACCTTGCCTGCACCTGGGTGCTTGAAGTACCTTGCCTGCACCTGGGTGCTTGAAGTACCTTGCCTGCACCCAGGTGCTTGAAGTACTTTGCCTGCACCCAGGTGCTTGAAGTACCTTGCCTGCACCCAGGTGCTTGAAGTACCTTGCCTGCACCTGGGTGCTTGAAGTACCTTGCCTGCACCTGGGTGCTTGAAGTACCTTGCCTGCACCTGGGTGCTTGAAGTACCTTGCCTGCACCTGGGTGCTGGGAGTACCTTGCCTGCACCTGGGTGCTTGAAGTACCTTGCCTGCACCCGGGTGCTTGAAGTACCTTGCCTGCACCTGGGTGCTTGAAGTACCTTGCCTGCACCTGGGTGCTTGAAGTACCTTGCCTGCACCTGGGTGCTTGAAGTACCTTGCCTGCACCTGGGTGCTGGGAGTACCTTGCCTGCACCTGGGTGCTTGAAGTACCTTGCCTGCACCCGGGTGCTTGAAGTACCTTGCCTGCACCTGGGTGCTTGAAGTACCTTGCCTGCACCTGGGTGCTTGAAGTACCTTGCCTGCACCTGGGTGCTTGAAGTACCTTGCCTGCACCCGGGTGCTTGAGTACCTTGCCTGCACCTGGGTGCTGGGAGTACCTTGCCTGCACCTGGGTGCTGGGAGTACCTTGCCTGCACCCAGGTGCTTGAAGTACCTTGCCTGCACCCAGGTGCTTGAAGTACCTTGCCTGCACCTGGGTGCTTGAAGTACCTTGCCTGCACCTGGGTGCTTGAAGTACCTTGCCTGCACCTGGGTGCTTGAAGTACCTTGCCTGCACCTGGGTGCTTGAAGTACCTTGCCTGCACCCGGGTGCTTGAGTACCTTGCCTGCACCCGGGTGCTTGAAGTACCTTGCCTGCACCTGGGTGCTTGAAGTACCTTGCCTGCACCTGGGTGCTTGAAGTACCTTGCCTGCACCTGGGTGCTTGAAGTACCTTGCCTGCACCTGGGTGCTTGAAGTACCTTGCCTGCACCTGGGTGCTTGAAGTACCTTGCCTGCACCTGGGTGTTGGGAGTACCTTGCCTGCACCCGGGTGCTTGAAGTACCTTGCCTGCACCTGGGTGCTTGAAGTACCTTGCCTGCACCTGGGTGCTTGAAGTACCTTGCCTGCACCTGGGTGCTTGAAGTACCTTGCCTGCACCTGGGTGCTTGAAGTACCTTGCCTGCACCCGGGTGCTTGAAGTACATTGCCTGCACCTGGGTGCTTGAAGTACCTTGCCTGCACCCGGGTGTTGGGAGTACCTTGCCTGCACCCGGGTGTTGGGAGTACCTTGCCTGCACCCGGGTGTTGGGAGTACCTTGCCTGCACCTGGGTGCTTGAAGTACCTTGCCTGCACCTGGGTGCTTCAAGTACCTTGCCTGCACCTGGGTGCTTCAAGTACCTTGCCTGCACCCGAGAGCTTGAAGTACCTTGCCTGCACCCGGGTGCTTGAAGTGCCTTGCCTGCACCTGGGTGCTTGAAGTACCTTGCCTGCACCTGGCTGCTTGAAGTACATTGCCTGCACCTGGGTGCTGGGAGTACCTTGCCTGCACCCGGGTGCTGAGAGTACCTTGCCTGGACCCGGGTGCTGGGAGTACCTTGCCTGGACCCGGGTGCTTGAAGTACCTTGCCTGCACCCAGGTGCTTGAAGTACATTGCTTGAACCTGGGTGCTTGAAGTACCTTGCCTGCACCCGGGTGCTGGGAGTACCTTGCCTGCACCCGGGTGCTGGGAGTACCTTGCCTGCACCCGGGTGTTGGGAGTACCTTGCCTGCACCTGGGTGCTTGAAGTACCTTGCCTGCACCTGGGTGCTTCAAGTACCTTGCCTGCACCTGGGTGCTTCAAGTACCTTGCCTGCACCCGGGTGCTTGAAGTACCTTGCCTGCACCCGGGTGCTTGAAGTGCCTTGCCTGCACCTGGGTGCTTGAAGTACCTTGCCTGCACCTGGCTGCTTGAAGTACATTGCCTGCACCTGGGTGCTGGGAGTACCTTGCCTGCACCCGGGTGCTGAGAGTACCTTGCCTGGACCCGGGTGCTGGGAGTACCTTGCCTGGACCCGGGTGCTTGAAGTACCTTGCCTGCACCCAGGTGCTTGAAGTACATTGCTTGAACCTGGGTGCTTGAAGTACCTTGCCTGCACCCGGGTGCTGGGAGTACCTTGCCTGCACCCGGGTGCTGGGAGTACCTTGCCTGCACCCGGGTGTTGGGAATACCTTGCCTGCACCCGGGTGTTTGGAATACATTGCTTGCACATGGGTGCTTGAAGTACCTTGCCTGCACCCGGGTGCTGGGGGTACCTTGCCTGCACCTGGGTGCTGGGAGTACCTTGCCTGCACCTGGGTGCTGGGAGTACCTTGTCTGCACCTGGGTGTTGGGAGTACCTTGCCTTCACCCGGGTGCTGGGAGTACCTTGCCTGCACCCGGGTGCTGGGAGTACCTTGCCTGCACCTGGGTGTTGGGAGTACCTTGCCTGCACCTTGGTGCTGGGAGTACCTTGCCTGCACCTGGGTGCTATGGGAGTACCTTGCCTGCACCTGGGTTGTGGGTTTTTTTCCTTTTTTTTGCTGTCACGACTGCAATGCGTACGTCGCCAATGTACATGTGGCAGACGCTTCACGAAGCTGTCGGAATTAGCAAATTAGAAAATACGAGAGCAACCGTACAGGGCCTGGGAGCAAGGTCGAGTTAGGTCGAGCAAGACGCTGAGTTAACTTGACGGTGAGGGATAGACGTGATCAGTCTATTGGCCGGTAGAACAGAACACGTCCTCTGGGTATGGTCGCTCTCACGTGAATGAGTTTGCAAGGGTGCCGGGCATCTCGTGGCACACAACACAAAAGGAGTTACAATTTGACCAATAGCATTGCAGCAAATGAGCGGGAACCAATCATATTAGCTCGTTCGATGAGCAGTAGCAGGAGTGACGTCATGAACACGTCATAGCTGTTATTCAACAACGCGCCGGTTGACCCCAGAGGTCAGACGCTGCTGGCGCCTTCCCCTGTCTCTCACGCGTGCACCAGCCATGTACTCACTGACCCTTGGTGGGCAGTATGCTTAACTCCCTTGTATCTACTTCCTGCCTGGACATACGGCGGCCTACGTATTTTAACAGTGTTCCTGGTTAAGTGGGCATTCTGGAGATACCCAACATGCCAGAAAACTATCCAGGATTAAGGGAAATAGGCTTTGTGCACAAGATCAGTGCACTGTGCACCTCAATGAGCCATTCAAGTCAGCTGTGGGAGGATCTTGGGAGACAAACTCCCACATCACCCCCCAACAAAGATAGAGCTCCACAGCGTGGCGCTCGTTCCAACTCACACCGCTGACAACATGTGCACAAACTGAGTGCACTGAGCGCGGCCGGGTCCAGCGGACCCCGTTTTCTATCCCTCTAGGCGAGGCGGGGCCTCGTCTAGACTATTCTCTTCTGGTAAGTGAGGAATTTCTTCAGTCACCGGATCACATGTGGCTATCTGTTCAGGTTTTGAGCAGGCACTGTGGTCGGACGTAGCTCCAGGTCTGGGTCGGCTCAACGCCTCGAAACCCTGAGTGGCGCTGGTCTGTCCACTGCCTCTCTCCACCTGTGTCATGCCTGAAACATCAGAGACACACTGGGAACCAGTGTCCGGTGATGCGCGTTGCGTTTCCTCGCTCATGTCTCCCTCGTTCGACGTCTCGTTAATCACCCCCGACCTACTCAACCAGTCAGCACCTACGTTGTCGGCTCCCTTTATGTAAACCACGCGGAATGTGAACTGTTGAAGGAACAACACCCAGCGCATTATTCTAGGGTTGCGTTTTTAAGCGTACCGATGTGGCTGAGGGGTTGGTGATCTACTTGAAACGTGAAACGCTTACCATAGAGATACTGGTAGAATTTCCTTACTCCCACGACAGCAGCAAGGAGTTCCTTTTCTACAGTGGAGTACTTCTGCTCAGCATTGCTCAGTTTACGACTGGAGTACGCAACTGGCCATATTTCACCGTCGTACTCTTGCATGAGTACAGCACCAATACCTGTATTTGAGGCATCTGTCCGAAGGATGTACTCCCTGGTAGAATCTGGTAGTCTAAGGATGGGTGCTTCAGTCAGCTTCTTCTTGAGCGTCGAGAATGCTGAGTTCTCCATTTCTGTCCAACGTACTCTAACAGGTGCATTCTTCTTGGTGAGATTAGTTAGCGGAGTTGCTATAGACGTGAAATTGGGAATGAAAGTTCTGTAGTACCCTGCCAGTCCCAGGAATGACTTAACCTGAGTCTTGGTGGCGGGTGGAGCGGCTTCACTGATCTTGGTGATCTTCTCAGGCAGCGGCCTGGTGAACCCTCCCCCTATCACGTGACCAAGGTACCTGACCTCCTTGCACCCCAACTCACACTTAGTGGGTTTTGCAACCATTCCTACTTCTTGTAGTCTTGTCAACACCTGCCTTAGCAAGGTCAGATGTTCTTCCCACGTAGCAGAGTGGATGAGCACATCGTCCACGAACACTTCTACTCCAGTAATTCCCCCCAAGACCTTGCGCATAGTTCTGTTGAACACGGCTGGGGCGTTCACCAGTCCAAACGGAAGAACTGTGAACTGGAAGAGACCTTCGCTTGTCATGAAGGCAGTGCAGCGCTTACTGTCTTCATGTAATGGAATCTGCCAAAATCCTTTTGTCAGATCAAGCTTGGAGAAATAGCAACTGGAAGCTAACCTCGAGAAGATCTCATTTTGATTGAACATCGGTTCAGCATCAAACTCTATGATGGAGTTCAACTTCCTGAAGTCGAGGCAGATGCGCACACCTCCCCCAGGCTTCTTCACTAACACCATCGGGCTTGAGTACGGTGAGGTCGACTTCTCTATTACTCCCGCATTAATCATAGATGCCAGTTCTTCTCTCACCTGTGGTACAAGGTGATGAGGAACAGGATATGGTTTTGTTCGTACCGCTTGCTGCTCTAGCAAAGGTATGCGGTAACCCTCTACTTTTGCTACCTTAGTGACGTCAGAGAGTACCTCCTTGTACTCTGCTACCAGTCGAGTAACCTGGTCGACTTGATCTTCAGACAGCTGATCATCAACCTTAACATCTCGGTGTGTCTCCTGCTGCTGTTGATTGAAGAGACCTGGCTGACCTTCCTCCTCGTCGGCGGTTATCACTGAGACACCGGCGATCGTTGCTGAGAGCAGAGGGTGGTCGATCGGCCCTGTCGATGTCGAGCCCTGCGGTCCTCTCCTGTTTTTACGTCTTACATGCTTCTTCGGCTTGTTGGATCCATCTGCAGGAGGGTCCTCGTAGCGTTGGAGCATGTGTTCTTTTGCTTTCTCTCCCTTATACTTCAGACTGGGTGAGGGTGTGGTCACTCCCTGTGACGTCATCCCCGGGCGAGTCGTCCTTGGCATCAGCTGACCGACGGCGCTGCGCGCCTTACTCTCCCCCGTTTTCTTTGAGGGCGGACTTGGGCAATCAGAGACTCCCGGAACATTTCCCAATAAAAGTCCATATACAGCACGTTCCTGTTGAACGGCACGGATTTTACCTTTGATGTAAGGTGTGTCGACCCACACATACACCTCCACCATCTCTTTAGTATAGCCATTTGGGAATTTGACATAGACATGTCTACCTGTCTCAGATCCTGGCTGTACTAGGCTCTTTCTTACCATGTGAGTAGTGGCGCCTTTGTCACGGAAGATTTTCGCCGATTTTCCGTTAACATTTCCGTCCACCACCTCAAGGGTCCAAGCTAGTGGATCCTTGCTGACGTTGGGATGATTCTTACCACTTGAGCTCACACCTGCTATGTAACCTGATTTCGGTTTTACCTTGCAATCAGCTGCATGATGACCTGGCTTACCACAGGTGTAGCACTTGTGCACCTGCTTGTTGGAGGAGTTTCCCTGCTCCCCCGACACACCAGTCTTAAGCTTAGCTCTATCGCCAATACCTGTAGCATGATGCTTCTCGTGCGGCTTCACCCCTTTCACCTGTCTCCTGGCCCCAGCCCACAGATCAGCTTGCTTGGCCATAGACAGATTTGACACAATTTCTTGCTCTTTGAGCTTGACACGCAGAGACGATTCGCATGCTTCTAAGAACTGTTCACGAATCATCAATTGATAGAACTCCATGCTCCCAGGAGCAGTCTCCATGAGTTCACAGTAACGGTTTAGATTCGATTCTAACCGCTGTAACATGAGCACATATGTCTCACCTTTTTGCAATTGAGCCCTACGGAAATTCTCTAGCATCCGGTCTGCAGTGATGCCAAAACCGTTCAGCAGCGCTGTTGTCAATGCCTCGTAATCTAATGAGAACATCAGATCATTTGGGAATGCATCGGATGAGGGAGTGGGGAATGGTGGGGAGGACGAGGGGACGGGAGTGGGGGGATGGTGAGGGGGGACAGGGGAGGGGGTAATGGTGGGAAGGACGAGGGGACGGGGGAGTGACAGATGGTTAGGAGGACGAGAGGACGGGGGAGTGACAGATGGTTAGGAGGACGAGAGGACGGGGGAGTGAGGAATGGTTGGGAGGATGAGGGGACCGGGGAATGGTGGGGAGGACTGGGAGACTGGAAGGGAACTGGGAGGGACTGGTTGTGGACTGGAAGGGAAAGGTTGCTGTGGCTCAACAACACACATGCGTTGTGGAGCCACAACAACGCGTGGCCAAGTACAGCTAGTAAGGAATAATGTATATTGGATTAATCAGTTCCAAACGACAAAAAAAAAATACTGTATAGTTATACAATAATTAAGTGGAATAAATGCTAACACACTACACTTTACCTGTTCTTCGGAGAGTTGATGGCATATGTGGAAACTAGTGAGGCAGAGGAAGAGAGATGTTCTTTGGCAGGGGAGTTCCCTAACATTAAAACTTCTGGAAGTTGTGCTTCTGATGTTCTTTCTCTTTTCTGTCTTTTTCTGTTTCCCTCATTACACTCACTGAATGCTTTCCTTACAAGTAACTTGTCCAAGGATGATTGTTTTTGCCTGTGCATTAAAATATTTTTAAAGTGAGACATAGCACTGTCATTCAACAGATTTGTAACACAGTTTGTCAAGGTGATAATTTCAAGAAAAGATTTGCACTTTCCCTCATTTTGCACACATTTCTTTTAATGGAAAACTAGATTTAGGCATACCAAACTCTGTAACAAGAGGTACTCAGGTACCACTCTCATGTTTAGCTATGAGTTCTTTCTTCATCTGTATCGTGATTCTAACCATTTTTCTTTTTGATTGGCTCATACACACAAACTTTCATAGGTGACATGGTGACTTATTTACAATAAGAATATAAAAAATATCCAAGAGAAAAGGGTAGTGGGTTGTGCACTGAACAACAGCTATGGTGAAACTGATGCATCAGAGACGCGTGTTTACATCTGAATGCCGAGCAAACAGACGAATACCGAACATGAACACAGAGTTTGAATACCGAAAAGTGCGAATTATGAGCAGTGCAAATACCGAGGCTCCTCTGTACAAAGAAATTATGTAAATATAATGTAATTTGTATTGGTACATACAGTACAGTACTGTAATATTACTTTTTGTTATAAATTCTTCTAGCTTAACCAAATATTTTTTTCCACAGGATAATAACCCAGAGGAATGTTCAGTGTGTTTTAACAATTATGATGACAATCAGCTACGGCCTCGCACACTGCCTTGCGGACACACATTCTGCTCCCAGTGTATTAACAATGCTATCAAGAATGGGCAGCTGACCTGCCCCAGCTGCCGTGCCCAGCATGCTGCCACAGCTGCTACTCGGTTTCCAATTAATTATGCTGTGGAGGCCTTTATCAGAAAACTAAAAGGTATCGAGGTTGTACCAGAGAAAACGTTACCAGCAAAACCCATTAAAGCTCCTGCAAGAGGAATCAGCAAGAAGTTACATTCCATGGTGGAGGAGCAGAAGAGCTTCATCAGCAGCCTCATTACTAGCTGTGAAGAGGTACTGTCCCAGCTGGGGGAGTACCGGGGGCAGCTGGGGGACTGGAAGACTCACCACCTGCAGCTCCAGGACAGACTCTATGCTCTGGTAGAGCAGAACAAGTCAGCAATGAAGCTCTTGGAACTGGAGGATACCAGTGTGGTGGATATGACAACACAAGGAGAGGAAGGGAAGATTCAGCTGCAGGCCATGTTGGGGAACCTCGACACAGTCAACACAGCACAGGAAGTATTCATGACCATCAATGAAGTTGACCAATGCAACATGGAGGTAGAAAATTGGCTCAAGAAGTGCCAGGAACTCTTCCCAGATGTCAAGACTGTCCACACCTCAGTGAAGGTACGGTGCTGAAGGTCATATTGTTCTCACCCAACAGAGTGTAGTATTGCCTCTATATAAACACTGTTGACATGGAGACACATCAAGATGAGAGTAAACTTTATATATAGGAAACTTTTTGCTCTAACACCTGAAACATTTTTATTAATAAAGTCAACTGTCATCTTGGTGTTTCTCTACACTGTGGTCAGTGTAGAGAAACATTACTTATATTGTCAAATTACTTTACTCAGCCTGATGCTTCATTGTAGTCCAGTTACTTTACTCAGAGCCTGATGCTTCATTATAGTCCAGTTACTTTACTCAGAGCCTGATGCTTCATTATAGTCCAGTTACTTTACTGAGAGCCTGATGCTTCATTGTAGTCCAGGTTCCACCATTAATGTTTGTGTTGGTAATGACAGGTGCAGGAGACCATTAGGGAGGCCCTGGAGATGATGACCACAGAGACAGGTGCCACAGCTGACCCCATACACCTGGGAGACT
>WNGS01056181.1:0-28589 GCA_020271785.1 Procambarus virginalis
AGGATTTGGGATGGACGGGGGAAAGGAATGGTGCCCAACCATTTGGACGGTCGCGGATTGACGCCGACCTGCATGAAGCGAGACTGTCGCTCTACCGTCCAGCCCAAGATTGAGAGAAGAGGTATTTAAATCAAATAGTTCAAACAGACAATAACGAGCTTGGAGAAATCTTCTTAGATGCTCCAGGAAGAACTGGTAAAAACCTTCCTAATTAGATTGATTCGGAAGCATTTCGATCCCAAAATTGGCATAGCCTTAGCTTTTGATATCGTATGGAATAGCTGCGACATTGCTACCAGGTGGAAGAACTTCTACCTCGACTTTGAAATTGCCATTGAACATTCAATTCATTGAAACTCCCATTGCAATATTTCCAAAGCATCCGGCTCACGAACTTATTAATATTATTCAGTCTAACATTATAAGCGAGACATGCACATACAAGTCCGTTGACACTGTTGAGGAAGCAGATGAAGCAGTTAATTATCAAGCAGATTTTTTTATTTCACTCGATCTGCCTGGGATACCATTACACGTACACTAATTGGAAATCGGCGAGCCAATTATCATGTTGCGAAATATTAACAAGCAAAACTTTGCAACGCCACGCGGCTTGCAGTCAAAAAAATAATCAGCGACATCGTAGAAGCAACAATATTGACAGGACGTTTCAAAGGTGAAGATGTCCTCATTGCTGACATTACTGTGATTCCAACAGATATGCCATTTCAATTTAGGAGATTGTAATTTCCAATTCGTTTGGCGTTTGCAATCACCTTCAACAAAGCTCAGGGCCATTCTTTAGAACTGTGCAGTTTTATATCTAAACACGGATTACTTCTCACATGGACAATTATATGTTGCGTGTTCTGGAGTCGGCAAACCAGACAATCTCTATATCACCACAGACAATGAAACAACATAAAATATTGTATACCCACAAGCATTGTAAAATTAAACATATTAGAAACGTGCACTTTCTCTTTTCTTTCTTTCCCACTTACCCAGATTGAGCCACAGCAACGCGTGGCGGGTACTGCTAGTATATCTATATATAAAAATGTAAATGTTCGTTTGTTCAATCGCTAATCTCAGAAAGTTCTTCACCGATTGATTTGAAATTTTCATACAATGTTCCATTCGCATCCGAGCAGGTTTTTTATGCACACTTTATAGATGTCACGTCTGTGACGGTAAAAAAAAACATGCTTTTCTTGAAAAACTGTGTTTTTCATGTGTTTTTCATGTGAGGGAAATCTTTGAAACCTCTTTACCGATTGCTTTGAAATTTTGACACTACGTTGCATTCGAATTGGTGTGCCTCTTTATAAACCTACTAAATAGATGCCACCCATGTGACAGGTAAAAAAAATGCATTTTTGAATAACAGCACCATCTGTTGCACATAAAAGCAACATGCATGCTATACTAATATGTCACGAATTCCATTTCAATATTTCCGATTGCATTGATAAATTTTATTTTCACAGATTTGATTTATTTTATTTTTTAGTGAATTGTTTTGAGTGACATTGTTGTGAGATTTTTTTTTCTTTGACAATTATCAAAAGAAAGTAAGTCCTATTGATGTTACGTTAATCGTAACTACCTCGCAAGAGAGGCAGACCTTAAACAGCAAGAGCTGCCAGTGGCAGATATTTAATCTTAAAGCCTAAGATCATAGGACCGCGGGAGCAAACCGCCAGGCGAAACCACCCGGGTAACACCTGTCACTTAGGTCGCTGGCTCCTCCTAGTTGACAACTAATAAAGGGTAGCCGACGGATTCTCACTTCGTATTTATAGAAGTGTGGTGCTGTGCAATGGACTCGAGCTTTAGATACAGACTTGATATGAACATAAGCAGGCAAAGCGTTGCAGAACATGAAATGTGGGGCAGTAATATTGGAAGGTTTGACGTAAACGACCGTTTTCTATAACAAACAATTTATTCACAAAATAAACTAGAACTACTACACAGTGAATTGACGTTACTTTACTGTCACCCCAGTGGCACATTCAAGAACAGCTAATCAACAGCCTGATGGACCCACGGGATCCTTCCCGTCGTCGCTGACTGAACAATGACACTAACTGAACAAAGTGGTGCCCACTGGTGACGCAAGCTTGCAATCAATATTGTCACGGCTTCACGGTGAACAATACTCTAATCACTAAACTTGACTGGCGCTCGCTGCTCTCAACGAGGTACCAAGTAACAAGGCGGTTAATCCAAGAATGATAACCCCTTATAAAAATCTTACGTTAACACTTGTCTCTCAGGACAATCAACAACAAAAGTTACTCTAATGAATTTAAACAATTACGTTAACACACACGTGTCTCAACGACACTTAAATGGCAACAATAACTCGTAAATCAATTAATTACATCAACTTGAAAGTCAAGCATTCGGTGAGTAATTCCCAATTAATTACTGAATACAACAGCCTATTAATTCAGACGAGTATTGATAAAGCCTACTGTCTCTCAACTGACAGTTCACTTCCGGTCTTACGACAAGATTACCTTAACGAGGGTAGACTACTGTACACACACAAGGTTACAACACACTACGTGTAAACAACAACATCAACACCTGGTGAATTCACTAAGTGGCGGTTACTAATTCTCCTTAATTAGCTACGAGTGCTTAATCACTCTGTCCACAGACAGATCTGATCAGTCCAACGAATTACAGCAGCTTAATTACAGCGCAATTGACTCCGATCATAACAGACCGATCAACCCCTTACGTTAATCAATCAATTAACGACAGCTCGTTAAATCGTTAACACTACGTTAGTCTTCACTTGACAATTCCTCCACGGCGTGAACTTCACTGTGACTGTTGCCTTTACACGTCTCTACGTTAATCACAACAATGTTCAACGAACAAGTGACCTCGTTAAGTAAATCGTGACCCCCGGTGACGTTAACTGACTTTAATTCTCACGGAATCCTCCACAGTACACAACGCCTTCCACCAAGGACAACTTGTCTACGGTTTACACACGGTACAACACAGTACATCACAGTACAACACAGTACATCCTTGCCACTCACGGCAAAACTTGTAAATGATTACCCAGTAAATTATTCCCCAATAATTCACACTTTACCACCACACAACAGTAAAATAAGCGCTGGCCAATATAATAATGAAAATTATTTATAACCAAGGGAAACCTCCCTGTTACCACTTTCACTGCTGAAAAAGGGAATCAAATTACAGCAAATTACATACACGGTACATAGAGAACATAGAAGCAATTAACTCACTGTACTCCACCACTGGATGTGTCTCTCTGTGTCCTCACACACGTCAAAATCACAGTTGGGCCCAACCTCAACTTGGTGACGTCAAACAGGGTAACTCACACGTCTCCAATTCCCATTCACCTCACTAGGTGGTCACAGGGACAGAGGATAGACGGAACACTGGGGACGAACCCAGCTTCAGAGTTTTATTACCCAAACTGAAACAGTGTACTGTACTTACATCACATGCGGGCCCGCTACACACACTCATACATTCGTCACCCTCATGCACTCCCACTGCTGCTGCTGGATGATGACGTAGACGTCCTCACTTCCTACACGTGGTCAGGTGGAGCACAGGGTCGTCGACCACGGGTTTTAGCTCCACACACAGCGACCAGGTGTCGCGGGCACTCAGGCCTTGGCCGACCAGGGTGTGCGCACAACAGATATACACAGCGGGGATGCGGTACCACGCCCTTCCACTTGACAAGGTACCCCAGGATACGACGGTACACGGTGCTACACGGTACACGCGACAGAGTTCTACACTGTTCGTTCGTTTTCTCAGAGTTTCGTATTTCAGGCTTCTCTCATAACACTGAAACCTTCTCTAGCACGTCTCACTGCAGTACCTTCACGCACAGATGCGTTAGACGGCTGATGTCACTATCCTAGCGCGATAATTAACGGCCTCACCTAGTCCAGTTGCTCTAAGATGGCGTCTCACTATCCCGCGCTTAGGCGACAAAGTTCACACTGGTACGGTTCATGCACCTTCCCGATTACCGGATTCTTACGGACGGCACACGGCAAGATAGCAGAATATAGGCGTGACTTTAGTAACGTTGCAGGCGGTATTTCCCGTGCTTGGCCTAGCACGGGAAGATACGTCTTCCCTAGCAAGCGTATGAGGTAAGAATGACTTTTCCCGCCAACGGCCTCAAGCATACCATGTGGTACCCCTCAGCGTCTTGACCAATCACGGTTCAGCATTCCTGAGGCCCAGGGCCTCGGCCAATGGCGCACCTGCCTCATGACGCTACCCCCCTCGCTCACGAGGTGGACACGTGATAGGGGGGTTGGTCTACAGCCGTTAACCCCCCATACCTCCCTCTCTACACTTGAATTGTACCAAATCTCCCTGAAATCAACTCCCTCCTGTAATTTCCTTCACAGACCTGATACAGCGATCAGAATGACATCACTAGCTAGCATATGTCCTGGGCTGTCCATTGACACCCAACACGACTGTGGAAAAGTTTATAATCAGAAAGTTGAATCATGGTGCACATCACTGGTGCACTATGCAATTTCGTACTTCATTCAGTGCACGAGAGAGCAGGAAAAATATGTCTCCTGACATCAACCTCCCACTAAGGGTTTATTTCACTGGAAGCGAAATACACCCCACCATTTTACCAGCTCGAGGGTGCACTGTGCACGAGCTGTCACATACACTTTGACAGCTCACTTCCGGCTGGGTAGTAGTGGGTAGAGACTCCGTTTTCTATGCGTCGTCGCCCTGAGAGACTTGGGGTGACTCCTCCGGTTCGTCCTGGGTAGTGTTACCTGACTTAGGCGCGGAGGGGTGCTCGGCTTCAGGGCCAGGCTCTAGCCGGCTCGACGCCTCGAAGCTAGGCTGGACCCCAAGCTCTGCAGCTCCGGCTTCAGTCTGTGTCATACCGGACACACTAGCAACACCTTGGGATGGACTACCCGGAGAGGCACTATCTTCACTCTCCTCTGGCCTTGATGACGCATCATCACGTTCCTCATAACGTTTTAACATGTTAACATGGTACTTCTTATTGACCCCCCTTACGCATACGACGTACGTCAATGAGTGACTGCACTCAGTGATGGTGAAGGGTCCCTTCCACTGTAGCAGGAGCTTGTTCCTGCTTGTAGGGAGGAGTAGGAGTACTTTATCTCCCACCTTAAACTTCCTCTCCCTGGCCTTCTGATCGTACCTGCTCTTCTGGTACTCCTTAGCCTTGGCGAGTTCCTCCCTGGCCAACTTACACGTCTCTTCTAGACGGTTCCTCAAATCTATGACATACTCATACGTCGTCTTGGTTTCTGGGGTACAGTCTTCCTCCTCCCATAGGTTCTTCAATACATGCAGCGGTCCCTTTACCGTGCGACCATACAGGAGCTCGAACGGTGAGAACCGGGTACTTGCCTGGGGTACTTCCCTGTAGGCAAACAATACCGGGTTAATGTACCTTGGCCACTCCTTGGGTTGCTCTATGCACATCTTTCTGAGCATTCTCTTTAGGGTACCATTAAACCGTTCTACCAACCCATTTCCCATAGCATGATAAGGTGTGGTGAATGATGGCTGCAACATGAGTAGCCTGGCAACTTCCGCCATCATCTCACTGGTGAACTGTGCCCCCCTGTCGCTGTGTATCTTCTCAGGTATACCGAGGCGACTGAAGAACCCAACCAATGCTTCCGCCACTGTGACGGTCTCGATATTCTTCAAAGGTGCCGCCTCTGGATACCGAGTAGCATGATCTACCATGGTCAGGATATATCTACTGCCGTCTGATGCCCTCGGCTCAATCGGCCCAACTATATCTACACTGACCATCTTAAATGGTTGATCGATGATGGGGAAAGGCTGCAGCTTCCCTGGCTGCACCTTGCCTCTGTCAGCGGTGCGTTGACAGGCGTCACACGACCGAGTATACCGCTGTATGTCCGCAGTCATCCCTGGCCAATAGAACGATGACTGAATTCGTTCACTTGTCTTAGCATGTCCCATGTGACCCCCCATTACTCCCTCATGACCGAGAGTAAACACAGCTAGGCGGTGCTCTTTGGGGACCAGTAATTGTTCCCAAGTGTCCTGGGGTGTTTCCACCCTGCGCACTAGCTTACCCTTAACCTCCAAGTACTTATACTTGCGCTCATTCAAGGTGAAGAGCTTGCCCTCTGCGGCATGCTCTCTCATCTTCCTGAGTGTGGGGTCTTTCCTTTGGGCTTCCTGGAACTCTTTAGCGCTTACTCCTTTCAAAGAATGTAGTTTCAGTGGCTTGACCACTTTGGTGGGTTGAGCACTCATTGCGCGTGTGGTCACCGCGGCTACTAAAGCCTCGTTTCCCCTGGAAGCAGCAGTGACACCTACAGTCACCAGGGGTCTTCCCCCTCTCCTCTTATCTACCTCCGTGGCGGTGACCCTTGCCCACCCCGGGGTTGGCGGGACCTGGCTGGATCAGCTGATCGAGCCCCCACCCACCTCCTTGGGTTTCTTCCCGTTTTCTGTTGGCGGAAAGGAGCAGGCTTCCCCCGTTTTCCTTGCGCCTGCTGCCTCTGTTCCTTAGCCGGGGAGGCAGCCATGGCTTGGCTACCAGCTGACTGGCGCGTGACGTCACCTCCAGCTGGTGTGGGTCCCGTTCTCTGTGAGTCACTTCCACAGGACCGACTCTTACGATTTGACACTCCAGGGGCGTTTCCCAACAACAACCCGTATACAGCGTCCTTGCATTTCACCGCTCGTATTTTACCTTTTACATATGGTGTGTCAACAATCAGGGATACCTCGATCATGTCTTTATGGTTACCATCAGGGTATCTTACATGAATGGTCCTGCCTGTCTCGCTCCCAGGCTTGACTAGGCTCTCTCGGACCATATGAGTGGTAGCTCCTCTGTCTCGAAAGACCTTGGTCCACTTACCATTAACATAACCTTTTGCTGTCTCCAGGGTGTACTCCAGAGGATCACCTCCCTCGTGGGCACCCAGACCAGCAATCTGTGCATGTGTTCCCCCCTTTTCTGCACGCTTGCCCTTCTTACACTGAGCTGCCTTGTGACCTGGCAGGTGCAAGTAAAACAGAGGGGTCCACGGACCTTAGGTGGCTTATGGCTTCCTCTAGACTTACTCTCTTTAGGCCTAGCCCCGCTCCCTGAGGCTTGGTCATGACGTCGGTTCTCAGATGAACCTCCCTGTCTAGGTCTGTGTGCCTCAGCCCACCTGTCAGCACATTCTGCCATAGCCTCATTAGAGACTATCTCATTTTCCTTGAGTTTAGCACGGAGCACAGGTTCCACTGCCTCCAGGAACTGTTCTCTAGTCATCAGCTCAAACAACGTATTGTCTTCCGGAACGACGGCGTTGTTCAACTCAAAATAGCGCTTGAGGCTCGACTCTAGCCTCTGCAACATGGCCCGGTACGTCTCCCCTTGACGTACTCTAATCTGGCGGAATGTCCTCATCATTCCATCGGCCGAAATGCCATAGCCTTTCATTAAGGCTCGCTTCAGTGCATCATAGTCGTTGCACATGGGAGTTCCCAAACTCTGGTATATACTTAATGCTCTTCCCTTCAACAATGAAGCTAGCGCTTGGGCCCAGGTTGACCTACTCCACTTCCCTTCCGTTGCTCTGCGTTCGAAGCGGTCAATGTATGCATCCATTGAATCCACTTGCTCATCGAAAGCTATAAGATTAGGCATTTTTATCTTAACAACTGGCCCATCTGGGCCGGGCTCTGTGGGTTGGGTTTGGCTTCCCTTCCCAGCTGTGGATTGCACCTTTGCAATCTCCAACCGGTTCTCTCTCTCCTGATGGGTATTCCACATTTCCATCACAAACTTAGACATCTCAGTTGCTGGGAGACCCATTAACCTAGCTTGTTCTCGCAGCATATCTAAGGTGAATCCCGCCTGGGGTTGTACAGTCCCCATTCTGGCTGGCGATTCTTGCATCGACCTACCTGCTGATGCAACACTACCTTCCGCGAAGGTTTCTATAGGAATTCTTTGGTGAGGGCGCGACCTCCCACTAAGATCCTGAGGCGTACTACTTCTTTCACCTCCTACCACGTCTACTACACGAAAGTCGGCTAGGGGATTTTCCTCATCCTCTAAGTCATTTCTCGACGTTTCGTTCGCCGAAGCGAAACTAGCATTATGCCTTTCAGGTGACGCTTCTCTCTCTGACGTGTCCCTAGTGTCATGGAGTGCTGGCAACTCCTGACCTACCCCTGCCTGGTGTACCCGCTTCACCCAGGCCGTGTGTCTCTTCACGTACTGACGGCATTCCTCCTCCGTGATAACACCCGCATCATCTGGTGTTCTGCCATAGGTAGTAATATACAGATACACGTACTGTTCCTTGCAATCCCCAAACATACTGACAGTGTGTGTTGGTGTGTGTACCTACTTGTGACAACTGTGACAACACACCCCCAACAATACTGTACCACAATGTTCTGCAATTTGAGACTTTTTACTTTAATGATCAAAAGTCCGTGCATGGGCTCGAACCCAAGTGACACAGCCCCACGTTGGGCGCCAGAAGTGTGAGATTTTTTTTTCTTTGACAATTATCAAAAGAAAGTAAGTCCTATTGATGTTACGTTAATCGTAACTACCTCGCAAGAGAGGCAGACCTTAAACAGCAAGAGCTGCCAGTGGCAGATATTTAATCTTAAAGCCTAAGATCATAGGACCGCGGGAGCAAACCGCCAGGCGAAACCACCCGGGTAACACCTGTCACTTAGGTCGCTGGCTCCTCCTAGTTGACAACTAATAAAGGGTAGCCGACGGATTCTCACTTCGTATTTATAGAAGTGTGGTGCTGTGCAATGGACTCGAGCTTTAGATACAGACTTGATATGAACATAAGCAGGCAAAGCGTTGCAGAACATGAAATGTGGGGCAGTAATATTGGAAGGTTTGACGTAAACGACCGTTTTCTATAACAAACAATTTATTCACAAAATAAACTAAAACTACTACACAGTGAATTGACGTTACTTTACTGTCACTCCAGTGGCACATTCAAGAACAGCTAATCAACAGCCTGATGGACCCACGGGATCCTTCCCGTCGTCGCTGACTGAACAATGACACTAACTGAACAAAGTGGTGCCCACTGGTGACGCAAGCTTGCAATCAATATTGTCACGGCTTCACGGTGAACAATACTCTAATCACTAAACTTGACTGGCGCTCGCTGCTCTCAACGAGGTACCAAGTAACAAGGCGGTTAATCCAAGAATGATAACCCCTTATAAAAATCTTACGTTAACACTTGTCTCTCAGGACAATCAACAACAAAAGTTACTCTAATGAATTTAAACAATTACGTTAACACACACGTGTCTCAACGACACTTAAATGGCAACAATAACTCGTAAATCAATTAATTACATCAACTTGAAAGTCAAGCATTCGGTGAGTAATTCCCAATTAATT
Source organism: Procambarus virginalis (assembly GCA_020271785.1). Lineage (NCBI taxonomy): Eukaryota > Metazoa > Arthropoda > Malacostraca > Decapoda > Cambaridae > Procambarus > Procambarus virginalis. The sequence continues at coordinate 9,473 of WNGS01056181.1, forward strand.
ACTGAATACAACAGCCTATTAATTCAGACGAGTATTGATAAAGCCTACTGTCTCTCAACTGACAGTTCACTTCCGGTCTTACGACAAGATTACCTTAACGAGGGTAGACTACTGTACACACACAAGGTTACAACACACTACGTGTAAACAACAACATCAACACCTGGTGAATTCACTAAGTGGCGGTTACTAATTCTCCTTAATTAGCTACGAGTGCTTAATCACTCTGTCCACAGACAGATCTGATCAGTCCAACGAATTACAGCAGCTTAATTACAGCGCAATTGACTCCGATCATAACAGACCGATCAACCCCTTACGTTAATCAATCAATTAACGACAGCTCGTTAAATCGTTAACACTACGTTAGTCTTCACTTGACAATTCCTCCACGGCGTGAACTTCACTGTGACTGTTGCCTTTACACGTCTCTACGTTAATCACAACAATGTTCAACGAACAAGTGACCTCGTTAAGTAAATCGTGACCCCCGGTGACGTTAACTGACTTTAATTCTCACGGAATCCTCCACAGTACACAACGCCTTCCACCAAGGACAAACTTGTCTACGGTTTACACACGGTACAACACAGTACATCACAGTACAACACAGTACATCCTTGCCACTCACGGCAAAACTTGTAAATGATTACCCAGTAAATTATTCCCCAATAATTCACACTTTACCACCACACAACAGTAAAATAAGCGCTGGCCAATATAATAATGAAAATTATTTATAACCAAGGGAAACCTCCCTGTTACCACTTTCACTGCTGAAAAAGGGAATCAAATTACAGCAAATTACATACACGGTACATAGAGAACATAGAAGCAATTAACTCACTGTACTCCACCACTGGATGTGTCTCTCTGTGTCCTCACACACGTCAAAATCACAGTTGGGCCCAACCTCAACTTGGTGACGTCAAACAGGGTAACTCACACGTCTCCAATTGGCATTCCACAAGGGTGCGAGGCAGCAGAACATGCAGATCGAGCCTTCATCGCCAACATCACAGACGAAAAGGCCCTTATCACAGCTAGATTTCAAAAATGCCTTCAATTGGTGCGGAGGGATGCTGTACTCCGTGCGGTTCATAGTCATTTCCTTCCCTCTACCCTTTCGTACATCATGCTACAGTATGGATCTTAAGCTACTTTTGGCGAACATGAAATTGACTCGCGGGAAGGCGTCCAACAGGATGACCCCCTTGCTCCTCTCCTTTTCTGCTTAGTCATCAAACAAGTCACAGAGGTCCTGTCCAGCGAGCTTAACATTTGGTTCTTGGATGATGGTACCCAAGCTGGTTCCCAAGACTCCCACTGGAGGACATCAGAAAAATCCAGGAGCAAGGTGCAGTTTTAGGCCTCACCCTGAACCCTTCTAAATGTGAAATAATATGTACCAACCAGGGCATCGTAGAGAGAATAGAGGGTCTTCTGCCAAACATCCATAAAACTAAACCTGAAGACAGCACACTCCTAGGAGCTCCCCTGGGGTTGAAAGCCATCGACGAGGTCCTTGATAAGAAAATCGCCGACCTTAAGAGGATGGATAAGAGGATTGAGGATATTGATGCTCATGATGCACTCTACCTCATCACTAGATGTCTGTCCCTCCCAGGTTAACCTACTTTCTGAGGTGTTCACCATCTTACAGTAGCCAGAAACTAAGTGAGTATGACCAGTTACTGAAATCAATGCTAGAAAAAGCCCTTAACCTCTCTCTTGATGACCTACAGTGGAAACAAGCCTCTCTTCCCGTAAGACTTGGGGGCCTCGGAGTTCCAATAGCAACGCAAATCGCTGTTCCAGCCTTCCTGTCCTCCTTATCAGCATCCACGACCTTGTGAAGGAAATTCTACCTGCCCACTTACATCAGCTGGCAGGTGTACATGATCCCAATTTTACACGCTGTGCCACACAGTGGGCCTCTCGTGCAGGCCCATCACCTCAACCACCATCCCCAAAAGCCCACAAACAATCCAGCTGGGATGGCCCCATTATAGACCAAGTTGCTGCAGAGTGCCTGGGTGCTGCAACAACACAACACGACATTGAGGAACTCAATGTCGTGTTACCTCATTCTTTGGAGCACACGTGAGGAACACAAATGCGAACAAGCCTGAATGGTCCCCAGGACTATAATCAACGACATCATCCGGTCGTGATGGTCAAGTGGTTTAAGGCGTCTTGTACATACCAGTTGCGTTGCTCCTGGGAGTATGGGTTCGAGTCACTTCTGGGGTGTGAGTTTTCATTCGCATATAGTCCTGGGGACCATTCAGGCTTGTTCGCATTTGTGTTCCTCACGTGTGCTCCAAAGAATGAGGTGATTTGGTAAAATGCTATGCCCAAGATAACCATCCGAGTGCCGGCAGTGAGGTGGTTCAAATAGCTTCGGCTATCACCTCATTATGTCCGGTCGTGATGGTCAAGTGGTTTAAGGCGTCTTGTACATACCAGTTGCGTTGCTCCTGGGAGTATGGGTTCGAGTCACTTCTGGGGTGTGAGTTTTCATTCGCATATAGTACTGGGGACCATTCAGGCTTGTTCCCATTTGTGTTCCTCACGTGTGCCCCAAAGAATGAGGTGATTTGGTAAAATGCTATGCCCAAGATAACCATCCGAGTGCCGGCGGTGAGGTGGTTCAAATAGCTTCGGCTATCACCTCATTATGTCCGGTCGTGATGGTCAAGTGGTTTAAGGCGTCTTGTACATACCAGTTGCGTTGCTCCTGGGAGTATGGGTTCGAGTCACTTCTGGGGTGTGAGTTTTCATTCACATATAGTCCTAGGGACCATTCAGGCTTGTTCGCATATATATATATATATATATATATATATATATATATATATATGTCGTACCTAGTAGCCAGAACGCAGTTCTCAGCCTACTATGCAAGGCCCGATTTGTTTAATAGGCCAAGTTTTCATGAATTAATTGTTTTTCGACTACCTAACCTACCTAACCTAATCTAACCTAACTTTTTCGGCTACCTAACCTAACCTAACCTATAAAGATAGGTTAGGTTAGGTTAGGTAGGGTTGGTTAGGTTCGGTCATATATCTACGTTAATTTTAACTCCAATAAAAAAAAAATTACCTCGTACATAATGAAATGGGTTGCTTTATCATTTCATAAGAAAAAAATTAGAGAAAATATATTAATTCAGGAAAACTTGGCTTATTAGGCAAATCTGGCCTTGCATAGTAGGCCAAAAAGTGAGTTCTGGCTACTAGGTACGACATATATATATATATATATATATATATATATATATATATATATATATATATATATATATATATATATATATATATATATATATATATATATATATATATATATAGGGGGTACCACCTCTGGTGCAATTATAGGGACCCACAGCCTCAGAGAAGGAAACACAGAGCATTCAGGGAAAAACTTGCCATTTAACTCTGAATACATGAGGGTGTTCGCTTCTCCTACCACCCCCCTTTTTTTATGGTGTACACTTTATTAAGCAAGGTTATACAGTTACATATCTGATTGTATACAAAAAATGAGCATTAAGAGGACACAAAAATAGTTCGCTTCCTAGAGGCTGTAGATTTCCTCGAACTCCTCCGACGTTGGGCAGGAACCGAGGATGCAGCGAGCATTCCCCCTCTGGATCGCGACACTGAGGCGCTGAAAGAGAAAACTTGCCGCTCTAGGGTCTCTTGTGGTGTCAATGAGCTTGGAACCAAGATCCTTTAGAAACCTTCTTGCACTCTCTCCCCATGGGCCTAGGGTCTCAGACCCTATTGGAACGAAGTTGTACCGATGATCTAATTGCCTATACTTGGCTGACTTGTCTCTTTCTCTGTGTGTCGCCGCGGCTCCTGCTGTGCCGGCAGAGAGGTTGATGTATGTGGCTGCCAGGGTGGATACGCAAGTATAGTCCCATGCCAACTGTCTGCCACCCTTCCACGGACGCAGTGTGATTCCGTCTGGTCGGCCGGCAAAGCTAACAGAGTCACGGTTCAGAAGGTTGCGGGGCTCTCTCTCCGCTGGACACTGGGCAGAGGCAAGGCTTCTTTTAATGATGTCGTTTACTTCGTCGTGTCTAGTGTGCCAACCACCAGATTTTCCACAGTGCAGGCCATGCAATCCATATTCGTCAGCATCTGCCTCGCCGCAAATACACCTATGAACAATGTGGATAGGGGCAGCAAGACGGAGAGCGACTGCAATACGGAGCTCCTGCGGATCAAGACGTGTGCCTGTCGCAGACATAGGGACTGCCAAAAGGAAGTCCCCTGCATGGGGAGCCTGCACAGCTGTGAGGCGTGCACGATCACTGGGGGTTGTTGCTGCCTCCAGCAAAGCTGTGGCTTCTTTGTTCTGCAATGGGGCTGTCCCAACTGGATTGTTTCTTGGCTTTCGGCATGGCTGGTCTGAGTGCTGGGTCTGCCATGGCACCCCATTTCGTGTCGCATTCCGTGTAGTGGGGGTCCTGTATCCCCGCTACATCACTGAGGGTGTCAGGTAGAATTTCCTTAACCAGGTCATCTGATGCTGAGGAGGAAGACAGGAAGGCTGGGACAGCAATTTGGGTGGCGGTGCGGACACCCAAGCCACCGAGCCTAACAGGAAGAGTGGCTTGTTTCCACTGGCACTCGTTGAGGGAGAGATTAACAACTTTTTCCAGCATGGTCTTCATATATATATATATATATATATATATATATATATATATATATATATATATATGTCGTACCTAGTAGCCAGAACGCACTTCTCAGCCTACTATGCAAGGCCCGATTTGCCTAATAAGCCAAGTTTTCATGAATTAATTATTTTTGACTACCTAACCTACCTAACCTAACCTAACCTAACTTTTTCGGCTACCTAACCTAACCTAACCTATAAAGATAGGTTAGGTTAGGTTAGGTAGGGTTGGTTAGGTTCGGTCATATAACTACGTTAATTTTAACTCCAATAAAAATAATTGACCTCATACATAATGAAATGGGAAGCTTTATCATTTCATAAGAAAAAATTAGAGAAATAAATTTATTCATGAAAACTTGGCTTATTAGGCAAATCGGGCCTTGCATAGTAGGCTGAGAAGTGCGTTCTGGCTACTAGGTACGACATATATATATATATATATATATATATATATATATATATATATATATATATATATATATATATATATATATATATATATATATATTGTCGGGGTTTCACGGTGTTCTCGTTAGAGAAGGGTTAAAGCAACAGTAGACTGGATCTCCTTTCCAGGTGGTTGCTCCAACAATAACCCTTACTCACCGTCGTTCGGCGGGTCTTCCCTCGATCCTCTAGGCTCCACTGCTGGCCTCGGAGAGTACCCCAGTCGGTCTCACAACCGGCCTTTAAATTGTAAGATGAGTGGGGGCACAGATCGTTCCCTCAATCTGTGGCCCGCCCCGACACCGAACTCTTACACAGCCTTCAAGGTCGCCAACTGGTTTTTTTAGGTGTCCAGTAACACTGCAGTGGTCAGGTGTAATTGTGGCAAGAGCAAATTCCAGTAATATAGTATCAGGCAGGTCACTCTACTTTACTTCATTACACGGTCACAAGATAAATGGAGGGGATGATATCAAACACCAAAGAGTTTTGGTATTTTACTTAAAAGACAACGAGAAATATATATGCATCAATGTATCAGGAATAATATATGACAATTGCTCCATTCATAGCATAATATTCTAGAGCGCACCGATATGGTAACATCGGCACGTGTCACCTGTCAGAATGTCAGCTGACCGGGACCCTCGCGATCGTGGGAACAGACTAGTACTTGTTTTCTAATTCTGTCACGATCCCCGTTTATTTAACTTTTTCCAAAACACTATTCAACATTCACATGGCTTACTTATGATTTCACTGGCCTCACGATCAACATCTTATTCACAATACTCTCACAGTGACTTTTCACCGTACCAAAAGATTACTCTATTCTTAATAATATTTACTGTGAATGCACTCACTTGATCACTGAACTTTTCTTTATATCTATACTTTCTCTCAAGAGATATCACTGGCAATCACTTCACGTATATGATATTATTCAGTACACAGTCATGTCATATATAAATCAGTAATCAAATTTCAGGCATATATATATATACATCATGAAGATCAATACACAGGCATTTATATCAATAGATTATAGAGATCAACACACAGGCATTTATATCAATAGATTATAGAGATCAATCCACAGGCATTTATATCAATAGATTATAGAGATCAATCCACAGGCATTTATATCAATAGATTATAGAGATCAACACACCAATATCTGGTTTACTACCAATATATATAATAATAATACTCACTGGAATTAATAATAGTCACAGTAAATTCTCTGATGAATCTTGGTGCTTGCACACACCCACACATAGATATATATGTAAACTGATACTGTGAGCGCTCTGGGCAGGCTCACCACATACTGTGCTCTCTGTGACTTAAACTCAAGTGAGACTTGCTCACGACATATAAAATATCCTGACAAGAATATATATAGCTAACTAAAGGGGAAATGGGAGGGTAACTGTAAACACCTACTTCACCTATCCTAGGATGACAGTTGGGTTGTAGCTCCTGGTCCAGGCTCTCGCCTCGTTCACCATCCAGAAACACAAGCCCACGCCTTAGGATGTCGCGTCTCGCCGCTTCTGTACACAGCAGGTCCGTGCTCCTTCCTCTACAGTACGTCGCAGGGTTGAAGTCGGTCTCCTGGCCGTCAACTTTCCTCCCAACTACGGCAGCCAGCCTACGTCTCGGCGGTCGTCGCACGTTTCCCAATTAGTCCTTGTCACTGTACTCCCAGAGGAACTGCCTCTCACCACTACGAAGTCACTGTGAAGTTATCAGCCGTCCCAGACGATGCTGCTTAAGCTCCACACGCACAGCACCCGACTTCAGAGCACTTGAAGCTCACAACACTGTCAATTCCCTCGTCGTCTAGATATATCGCTAGGTATTTGGGAAGACTTCTCGACGTGCTTGCATCCAACTGTTGACTCGTAGGGTTCCACGAAGGTGGGGTTACTGTCAAACTTGACAGGATCGTCGATCACACGTTCAACCTGGTTGACAAGGCTGTCAACCCGGTTCACTCACGGTGGGTGGCCCGGCCACTAAGCTGTCTCTTATACTGGTGAACTGCCAACGACGACACACGTCGATGCCCGGCCCACTTCTTGCAACGCACCTGTCCCTGAGCACTTGTTGCTCAATATTCTGTCAATTCCTTATCTGAGCCACTTCTGGGTTGCAGGAAGACCTCACAGAGTGCGTGCCAACAACTGGAGACGCTTAAATCCACCGGAGTTCGGTAAATCCGTCACTCTGACAGGATGACCGATCGCGCGTCCTACCTCTCGGACGTGTCGTGAAAGACTGATATCGCCTGGCGCCAACACGGCCGGACCCCCATGCCTATGTGACGTCACTTTTCCCAAAGTTGGTTTTCATTGGCTCCCAGTGCCACGTCGCTGACGGTGACCAATCTGGCGCCACTGACGTCACACAGTTTTGGCGGGAGAACAGACTCGCCAGCGCCATATTGGCTCCCTAAAGGGCCTATCCCACAGGCCAAAATGTACATTTTCGCAAATTTCTCGGCTCTTCGAGAATACTGTTCTCTCCCACATATGTTCAATTGATGCCTGCAATGTAGAGAACGCTCGGGAATAGTGGACATGACTCTTACAGCAGGCGTGGGAGAATTAGAAGGGGGGGAACACCGTCACATACCCCTCCCCTTAAAATAAGAGTCATGTCTGGTTAGTGCATGCGGGACAACGCATCTGCGACTACGTTGTCCTTTCCACTGAAAATCTTGGCTTCCAGCCAGTATTGCAGCCGCCAATGTGTGACACTCCTCATGTGTCTGCAGACCGTCTTCAAGGTCATCCTGGGCGTCCACTGCTTACCTATTACGGACCGAGGGCTCCACACCTCACGTCCGTTCACCAGCTGGAACTGTGAGAAGTTTAACGGTTCTGCCACTGCTTTGCAAATGGCCAACAAAACAGGGCCCGCTGTCTCTTCCCACTCGTCTTCCTGCTCTACGCAGAACATTCTCAGAGCTGTCTCTGAGGTGGAGTGGAATCTTCCGACCGCCCCCTTCGACTGCGATCGGTAGGGCGACGACCGAATCTGCATCACTCCCCAATTTATCACTGTTCGTCTGACACACTCAGACCGGAATATATTTCCACTGTCAGCCTGATTTTCCCTGGGCCTCCTCACCCAAGAGAAAAGATGTTGTAGTTGCCCAGCCACTTCTCTCGACGTTGAACGTCGCATCGTGGTCATCCCTAGGTGACCCGCAGAGTCAACAGCGTGCAACGGACTCAACACTGCCGCTCTGCACTTGGCTGGCAACGCTACTTGATCTCTCGTACCTGGAGAGGCTTTTCCGACCTCCATCCTTACAGGTTTACACTGTCTTATTAATATGCCTTCTTGCCTGTTAAAGTGAGTAGCTTTCTCGGGACCAATACGTCCTCCTTTGGCCTTACAAATCAACTTGGGGATTCTGCCTGCTGCACCTCCTCGAGACGAGTGCGGTCCACCCCGGAGAACCGGTGAGGGTCACCTGTACCTCACCTTCTGGGCTGCCTTCGCCCTCCACTCGCTCTCCGGGTTCCATGACGAGGTGATCAATTCCCAGGCCGGCGGACGTCTCCTCGTCGGCCTTATCAGATCCACGTCCTCCTCGTCCTTCGCACTGCCTCGGAATCATAGCACAGACAGGGAACGCCTCCATGGCGATTCCTTTCTCGTCCCCACAGGCGTCGAACACTTCGCCTTTCTTCTCTAGTGCTCCAAGCACTCCTCGTCCTTCACGAGGTTCGGTAGGACACGTCCTCCACATGCGTCATTTCCCAAAATGACCTGTGCCTCCCTCGTGGGCATCGTCGCACAGACCCCCACTACTAGGGTTTGGCATCCATAAACCGAACTCAGGGTTACCTGGTGTAGGGGCATCTGCACTGGGCCTCCCACAGTGGTCACACTTGCCTCACCTACACAGGTATTCTCGTGACACTCAGGGAAAAGGGTTCTGCTCACCAGGGTAAATTCCGCCCCAGTATCTCTCAGCATCATTACCGGGATGGGGTCTGCGTCCCCCACCCTTACAGTTCCCTCACGCACGAATGGGTTAGCCTCCTTCTTCCTACGTACGGGTCCATCCCGCACTCCTTCGGCTAACTGGTCCTCTACCCGCACAAAAGCAACGTAACCCCGCTGCTTAGGACGTCTGCATTCGCGCGCCATGTGTCCTATTAACCCGCAGTTGAAACAACGGATCCTTCTTCTTCCGCGGACTCCTCTTGCGCCTTCCAAAGACTCATGCTCAGCATCTCCGGCCGTGACGATAACAAGATCTCTTGAGCTCTCCCTCGGTGACTTCTTCGGCGGTTCCACAGCACTCTTCTGTCCTCTGCTGTCTCCATTCGAGGGGTAGGACTTGGGAGAACTCGGTCCTGTCCTCCAACCGTCCGACCTTCTATTATTCCTCCCATAACTGGAGAATGCGGGCGGTCGGTGCTGTCCCTCTCGACATGGACGTAAAGCTTCCTCTAGCATGTCTGCTCGATCGGCTGCGGCTCTCGGGTCCTTGATGTCCGCTTCCTTTACTCTCACCCTAATCTCGGGAGAGAGCACGGACATGAACTTTTCCATGACCATTAGCCTCTTGATCTGTTCAGCCGATCTTGCTCCTTCTGACTCCAGCCATTTCAAGAATTTCCTTTCCATGTCCCTCGCCGTCTCCGCATACGATTTTCCTGGCGATCGGGTACATTCTCTAAACCTTTTCCTATAGCACTCCGGCGTCAGCTTGAACGAATGGAGCACGGCCCGTTTTACTGCATCATAGTTGGTACATTCCTGGAGGTCGAGCATGTTGTAAGCTTCACGAGCTTCACCAGTGAGCCTTCCTTGAACTAGCTCCGCCCACTCTGCCCTCGGCCACTTCTTCAACGTAGCGACCCTTTCGAAATGCTCGAAGAAGCCCTCAGCCTCATTAGGCACGAAGACGGGCAAATCCCTCTCTCTCACTCGGCGGTCTTCCTGCTGTTGTGGTGGGGCAGTTGGAACTAGTCCTAGCTCAGCTCGTTTCAGCTCAATCTCCTTGTTCGCTTCAACCTCCTGCAGCTTCGTCCTAGCTCTATTTCGCGCTCCTTCAGCTGTGCCTCTCGTTCTTCTCTGCGCTGCTGTGCTTGTGCCTCTCGTTCTTCTCGTTGCTGCTGTGCCTCTCTCTCTGCTTCCTCGCGCCTCAGCTGTGCTTCTCTTTCTTCTCTGCGCAGCTGTGCTTCTCTCTCTGCTTCCTCGCGCCTCAGCTGCGCTTCTCTTTCTTCTCTGCGCAGCTGTGCTTCTCGCTCTGCTTCCTCGCGCCTCAGCTGTGCTTCTCTTTCTTCTCTGCGCAGCTGTGCTTGTGCTTCCAGCTGCAGCTTCATTATTTCCAGCTTGACACTGCGCCTGCTGCCACTGGATCCCCGGCTGCTGCCACCGGTACTCAAGTTCTCTCCTCCACTGGCAGGTGTCTGTGGCCGCTCCTCTCCTAAGGCTTCATCACGTGCCTTGAGCTGTGCCATGATCTCAAGTCTTCTCTCTCCCACTTTGGAAGCTCTCAACTTGATCCCAAAGTGGTCGGCGATCGTCTGCAGCTGTGCCTTGGTGCACTCCTCCAGTACTTGCTCGTCTCTCGTGTCTATAAACCTGGCTACTTTATCACCCTCCATCTTGTGACAATGAGTGAAAACCTAGGCCTGATATTTAATACCACAATTACCACCTTGATCTTGCTCTTTATCCTGGCAAGGTCGCCAATGTCGGGGTTTCACGGTGTTCTCGTTAGAGAAGGGTTAAAGCAACAGTAGACTGGATCTCCTTTCCAGGTGGTTGCTCCAACAATAACCCTTACTCACCGTCGTTCGGCGGGTCTTCCCTCGATCCTCTAGGCTCCACTGCTGGCCTCGGAGAGTACCCCAGTCGGTCTCACAACCGGCCTTTAATTGTAAGATGAGTGGGGGCACAGATCGTTCCCTCAATCTGTGGCCCGCCCCGACACCGAACTCTTACACAGCCTTCAAGGTCGCCAACTGGTTTTTTAGATGTCCAGTAACACTGCAGTGGTCAGGTGTAATTGTGGCAAGAGCAAATTCCAGTAATATAGTATCAGGCAGGTCACTCTACTTTACTTCATTACACGGTCACAAGATAAATGGAGGGGATGATATCAAACACCAAAGAGTTTTGGTATTTTACTTAAAAGACAACGAGAAATATATATGCATCAATGTATCAGGAATAATATATGACAATTGCTCCATTCATAGCATAATATTCTAGAGCGCACCGATATGGTAACATCGGCACGTGTCACCTGTCAGAATGTCAGCTGACCGGGACCCTCGCGATCGTGGGAACAGACTAGTACTTGTTTCTAATTCTGTCACGATCCCCGTTTATTTAACTTTTTCCAAAACACTATTCAACATTCACATGGCTTACTTATGATTTCACTGGCCTCACGATCAACATCTTATTCACAATACTCTCACAGTGGCTTTTCACCGTACCAAAAGATTACTCTATTCTTAATAATATTTACTGTGAATGCACTCACTTGATCACTGAACTTTTCTTTATATCTATACTTTCTCTTAAAGAGATATCACTGGCAATCACTTCACGTATATGATATTATTCAGTACACAGGCATGTCATATATAAATCAGTAATCAAATGTCAGGCATATATATATATACATCATGAAGATCAATACACAGGCGTTTATATCAATAGATTATAGAGATCAATCCACAGGCATTTATATCAATAGATTATAGAGATCAACACACCAATATCTGGTTTACTACCAATATATATAATAATAATAATCACAGGAGATTAATAATAGTCACAGTAAATTCTTTGATGAATCTTGGTGCTTGCACACACCCACACATAGATATATATGTAAACTGATACTGTGAGCGCTCTGGGCAGGCTCACCACATACTGTGCTCTCTGTGACCTAAACTCAGGTGAGACTTGCTCACGACATATAAAATATCCTGACAAGAAAATATATAGCTAACTAAAGGGGAAATGGGAGGGTAACTGTAAACACCTACTTCACCTATCCTAGGATGACAGTTGGGTTGTAGCTCCTGGTCCAGGCTCTCGCCTCGTTCACCATCCAGAAACACAAGCCCCACGCCTTAGGATGTCGCGTCTCGCCGCTTCTGTACACAGCAGGTCCGTGCTCCTTCCTCTACAGTACGTCGCAGGGTTGAAGTCGGTCTCCTGGCCGTCAACTTTCCTCCCAACTACGGCAGCCAGCCTACGTCTCGGCGGTCGTCGCACGTTTCCCAATTAGTCCTTGTCACTGTACTCCCAGAGTAACTGCCTCTCACCACTACGAAGTCACTGTGAAGTTACCAGCCGTACCAGACGATGCTGCTTAAGCTCCACACGCCCAGCACCCGACTTCAGAGCACTTGAAGCTCACAACACTGTCAATTCCCTCGTCGTCTAGATATATCGCTAGGTATTTGGGAAGACTTCTCGACGTGCTTGCATCCAACTGTTGACTTGTAGGGTTCCACGAAGGTGGGGTTACTGTCAAACTTGACAGGATCGTCGATCACACGTTCAACCTGGTTGACAAGGCTGTCAACCCGGTTCACTCACGGTGGGTGGCCTTGGCCACTAAGCTGTCTCTTATACTGGTGAACCGCCAATGACGACACACGTCGATGCCCGGCCCACTTCTTGCAACGCACCTGTCCCTGAGCACTTGTTGCTCAATATTCTGTCAATTCCTTATCTGAGCCACTTCTGGGTTGCAGGAAGACCTCACAGAGTGCGTGCCAACAACTGGAGACGCTTACGTCCACCGGAGTTCGGTAAATCCGTCACTCTGACAGGATGACCGATCGCGCGTCCTACCTCTCGGACGCGTCGTGAAAGACTGATATCGCCTGGCGCCAACACGGCCGGACCCCCCATGCCTATGTGACGTCACTTTCCCCAAAGTTGGTTTTCATTGGCTCCCAGTGCCATGTCGCTGACGGTGACCAATCTGGCGCCACTGACGTCACACAGTTTTGGCGGGAGAACAGACTTGCCAGCGCCATATTGGCTCCCTAAAGGGCCTATCCCACAGGCCAAAATGTTCTATTTTTGCAAATTTCTCGGCTCATCGAGAATACTGTTCTCTCCCACACATGTTCAATTGTTGCCTGCAATGTAGAGAACGCTCGGGAATAGTGGACATGACTCTTACAGCAGGCGTGGGAGAATCAGAAGGGGGGGAACACCGTCACACCATAAAGTGACAAAGAGGGATGAAGAACGACCCGCTTCCAAGTAAAAGTCATGGCACAAGTCTTAGTAGTAGAGAACTTGAAGCCATGATTGGTGGCCCAAGATGACACGGCATCAATCGTAAGTTGAAGCCGCCGTTGAAGGAGAGGCGAATCATCACCTCGACAGCAAAGAGTAAGATCGTCAACATAAAGAGCGGAGAAGATGCCAGAAGGAAGGGAGGAAAGGAGACCATTGAGGGAAACCAGAAAAAGCATAGTACTCAGAACACTACCTTGGGGTACACCTTCATACTGCCGAAAAGAGGCAGAAAGAGTGGCACCAAGCCTGACTCGAATGGTACGACGAGAGAGAAAGCTTTGAAGGAAGAGAGGGAGATTACCACGAAAGCCAAAAGAACGAAGTTGGGACAGAATATGGTATCTCCAAGTCGTGTCAAAAGCCTTTTCCAGGTCAAAAAGGACGGCAACAACGGAGGTCTTCGCAGCAAAAGTAGTACGAATATAGACCTCCAAGTTCACCAGGACATCAGTCGTGCTGCGGCACTTGCGAAAACCAAATTGAGAAGGAGAGAGGTGGTCATGGTGCTCCAAGAACCACATTAGACGGACATTTACCATACGCTCAAACAGCTTGCAAACACAACTCGTGAGAGCAATCGGGCGGAAGTCCTGAGGGGACGTACCGAGAGACCCTGGTTTCCGAATAGGGAGTACAACAGCATCGAGCCAGTCCTCAGGGACGGACGATGACTCCCAGACCTGGTTATACAGATTCAGTAAATACTGAAACGTGCACGGAGGGAGATGGCGAAGCATCTCATAATGAACGTCATCCGAGCCCGCTGCCGTAGATCTGCAGAGGGCCAGGGCAGACTGAAGTTCAGAAAGAGAGAAAGGATCATTATGGGGAAGGTGGAGATGAGTGTGGAGATCTAAAGGATAAGATTCAAGAACAGGCTTACGAAGAAGGAAGGATTGAGGAAGATGAGAACCAGAGCTAACAGAAGAAAAGTGGGAACCCAGTTCGGCCGCGACCTTCAATGGATCCACCACAAGAGTCCCAAGGAGGTGGAGAACCGGCGAGACATCTGGAACGAACTTGCCCGCAATCTTGCGGATCTTCTTCCAAATCTGCAGTAGAGGAGTATCGGATGTAATGGTGGAAACATAAGATTTCCAACTCTCACGTTTAGCAGTACAGATGGTCCTACGGGCCACCGCACTTGCCTTCCGAAACAGAATAAAAGACTCAGCCGTCTGCCGGCGGTGGTGTTTTTTCCAGGCTGCACGCTTACAGCGGACATCCCGAGCACAGTCCGCATTCCACCAGGGAACACACTTCCGTGTGCCTCGGGAGGAAGAGCGAGGGATAGAGCTGAGGGCAACGTTGAAGACAGTGTCATAAAAAAGGAGGAGGGCGCGAGGAAGAGGCAGAGAAGAGAAGTCAGAGAGAGTTGCACGGAGGGTGAATAGGCACCAGTCAGCCTTGGCAAACTGCCACCTAGGGAAGGAAAGAGGAGGGTGGAAAGAGAAAAAGGAAACGAGGATGGGGAAATGATCACTGCTATGGAGGTCATCAAGAACCTGCCACGTGAAATCTAAGTAGAGGGACGACGAGCAGAGAGAAAGATCAAGACAGGAAAGGGTGTGAGTTCGAGAGTCCACATGAGTGGGCTCACCAGAATTCAGAAGTGATAGAGATGAAGCGAGGACGAACGGTTCGAGAAGACGGCCTCCGGTGTTTGTCAGAACATCACCCAGAGGGAATGTCGACAGTTGAAATCACCCAAAAGGGGCACCGGCTCTGGCAAGGAGTCCAGGAGGTGCTTGAGATCAGGAAGGGAAAGAGGGACATTTGGTGGGAGATAAATGGAACAGACTGTATACCATTTACCCACAAAAACACGGGCAGCAGAACAATGGATAGGGAACGAAGGGAATATCAGAACGAATCAAGAGAGCAGTAGAGTTATGGGCCCCAGCAAGAGCTGGGGGGGGGGGAGAAAGAAAGGAATAACCACAAAAGTGACCAGGACGAGCACCAAGCATGGGTTCCTGGAGACAAACACAAAGGGTGCAAACTGTGTAATTAGAAGTTGGAGTTCATGGAAGTTGGCATAAAATCCACGAATATTTCACTGAAGAATAGACATTATCAAAGAGATAGGATAGTAACAGAGAACAAGAAAGAAATTAAGGGAAAGAACAATACAGTTTATTAAAGAATCTCAGGATCAGGGTCAGGAACAGGGTCAGGGTCAGGGTCAGGAGCAGGGTCAGGGTCAGGAGCAGGGTCAGTAAAATCAGGGTTAGGGGGCATGGGTAAACTTAGTAAGGAGAGAGGGAAGGGAGCGAGAGAACAGACCAGAGGCGGACTGACGGGGTCCAGAGGAGGAGGAGACAACTGAGAGGGGCAGGCAAGGACAGTTGAAGGAGGGGGGCAGAAAGCAGGGAGTGCACCTCAGGAAGGAAAGCAACAGAGAGGGAATCGGGGGCGGAAGAAACCTGCATATCAGAGACAGGGGGTTCGACTACTGAAACGGGAGGGGGAGGAGTGACAGTCAGAGGGAGGGGGCGAGGAAGAAAGCGAAACCTTCTTACCCGCCGGAGAGGAAGAAGGAGAGGAGCCAGGCTTACGTTTCTGACTCGAAGAGACAGGTGTTCCAGTAACAACGGACCGGGCGACAGACTCAATGGTCTCAGCAGGAGAAGAGGAAGGAGAGCGAACAACACGAAGATTGCTGGGAGGATGATGGATATCAGCCTGAACAGACAGGTGGCGTGGAGGGTCAAGAGACTGGGGGAGGGTCGGGAAGAAAGACTTGGGGGAGATGGGGAAGAAGACAAAGGAGATATGGCGGACTGGGTAGGAAGGGGGGAAATCCCAGATGGAAAACCGGGAGGGAGACCATCTGGGACAGCAGGCAAAGGAATAGGGGAGGAGGTGGTGGATGTGGTCGGGTTTAAGGCCTGGAAACGGTTGTGAGACTGAGGAAGACGGGAAGCACGAGGAGAGGTAGAACGCAACACACGAGCGTAGGAGACGCCCGCGAAAGGGACGAGACGACGAACTTGGCGTCTCGCTTCAGGAAAAGACAGACGATCACGGTGCTTCAAAATGAGGACTGCTTCCTCGAGTTTTTAGTGCATACACGAGCGTGAGAAGGAAGGGTGGGCTTCACCGCAATTGAGGCAGTGAGCCTGGGGAGAAGTGCACTCGGACTTAGAATGACTATCGTCCCCACACAAGGGGCATAGATACACAGTACTGGTGCATTTGAGGACACCGTTCCCGAACTTCCAACACTTATTGCATAGTCTAGGAGAGGGAATGTACTCCTGAACGGAGTACTGGCACCAGCAAGAATAATAGAGGGCGGAAGGGCCCTACTATCAAAGGTGATTTTTACAACTCGAAGGAGCTGACGGCGACGACCACGAGGGGTCGAGTAAACGTGTCCACCTGGAGGACAGAATGGCCTTGGGCTTCGAGGATATGTTTAATATTCTCATGGCAATCTTTGAGGTCCCGAACACTAGTTGCAATATGGTGTGGGAGGAAAACAGTGCCAACACTGGCATTTAACCGAGCGTTCTTGGAGACCCGAACAGGGGTCTCTCCAATGCAGGACAAAGCGGCTAAGCGAGTAGCTGCATCTTGAGAAGGAGCAGCGACGACACGCGTACCGTAACTGGTGGAGTTAAAAGTAACAGAGGCATCTACTGAATCAACAAGGTGTTTAGGAGGGAGAAATAGTCCGGAGGAGTAGAATCCAGATGGTGGAGATCAAAGTATTTAGCCCACGTAGCGGGACCAAACAAGGCGTTGTAAGTAGTATTACGGGAAGGGATCGTGCGAGTGCGGCCGTGGTGGGAGCGGCGTTGAGAACCCCCGGAGTTCATGGGGGTAAAAGGCGCAGTAGTCACAATGAGAGACGGAGCCGTGCCAGGGGACGAGGTGGTCACCAATGGGGGCTTGGGACTCGACCCTACCGCAGAGGAGGGAGGGGAGCAGGGGAATAGCCAGGTCGTCGGGGCCCAATGCAGCAGGGGCTACAGGGCCTGGTCTTCCAACACAGTCCGACTCGGGGCTTGGTCGCCCACCCCACGAGCCTGAGAAAATACAAGGGAAACATTATCAGCCATGAAAACGAGGAAAAACTTTCATTCACGAATGTCCCCACACCCACCATGGAGCCACAATTAGAGGCAAGGACACCCAACAAGAAGCTATCGCCGATCTTGCCGGGCCCCCCAGGGGTGCGTCGTGAGTATACGCCCCACAAACGCCACTTAAGAACCGTGAGTCCGTCGAGAGCGGGTTCAGTGACGAAAGGAGGATTGACAATAAAGGTCCTCTCGCTCGAGACGTTGGGTACTACAGTTCTACGGTTGCAAGAGTATGCCTCCTCAAACACCCGAGCGTCAAAACAAAAGAAGGTCGAAAGAATAATCAAAACAGGCAAAAGGTCGGCAGGAAATGACAATTCGATAGGAGAAGAGGGGGAGAAAAATGAAACACGAGGAAAAGGAAAAGGGGCCTGGCAAAATTGGTAAAGGCAGCAGCAGGAGCATAAGGCTGCAAAAGGACAGAGGACTGACCCACGGAGCATCACACTCCGGTAGCTGCCCACTGCCCCCCTCACGGCGACAACGAGCCAGGCAGTGAGGGGGGTGACTTTGGAAAAACTTATGTCATAACCACTGAGGCACACCTCACTTCTTTCCTGGATGACTGTGGGATAACAGCTGTATAACCTGAACATAATTTGTAGTCTCACATACTACCAAAGTGTCCTTAAGCTCTGCCTTTCCTTACCAATGGTTTTTTATTTTTATTTTTATTTTTTGTTGTCATCTTTGTTGTTGACATTGCTTTTTTTTTCTCTTATTATTTGGTCTTAGTTAATCTCCTTGTCACTAAACCTAGGGCTCTTTATTACCCTGTTATATTTAAAGTAACTTGGTATTTGTTTCTTGTAATCATTTATTGGAATTTTTCAATAGTATAATTGTTTATATAAGCATCTACCTCAGTATCATAGTAAAATCTTCCACATGAATATACTCTCGCCCTGTTTATTTTTACACTTAGATTTATTTTAGTAAATTTCTAGATTTACTTAGATTTATGTCATTTTTCTTTTTTGGGAATTATCTATTTGAGCTCACTTTGTTTTTCTTAGGTTCATACTAATTATAGGATTTTAATTAACCATTCTAAGCTAATTATCTTTAAGATCATTTTACTTTATGATTATTATTTTTCTTATTTTTTATTTTGCATTTATATTGTCATTCTCTACTGATTTTTGTTTTTTCTTTTATCTAACTTCTGTGTCCTTCCTGGACATCTATTGGATCTTTATTTTACTTCTATTTGTTACTATTTTATGTATTTGCTTCTGTTCATGTGTTTTGCTATATCGTGTATCTTGTATCGTGATCCCTCTGCATCTCCATGCACACTGATATTGATCCTGGTCAAAATCTTCTGTCTCATATCTACACCAACCAGCACATTGATCATTATTATTGCAAGTATTTCACAGCACACCAGGCAAAAAACAAACTTCAAAATAGCACCTGCTTATCAGTTTACAACCAAATGTTAGATCACTTGGTAAACATTTTGACGATACAAATGCATTACTCACAGCACTAGGTACTAACTTATCGTTCATTATTTTAACAGAAACATGGCTAAATAAAGACTATACCTAACTCTACAACTT